>JBBYHM010000006.1:5875517-5885856 GCA_038381775.1 Adansonia rubrostipa | reverse complement strand
TATATATATATATAAAATCCTTCATCATAGGTATCTAAACTTATATCTTTATTTTTGCTTTTAAAGCAAAACAGAGTAATAAAAGCTGTAAATAAACAGGCAAAAATCCAAATATGATAAAAAACATTTAAGCCTTCAACACATGATAAATGATGAATACTCAAATCTATGTGTATGAAGGTTAGCGTGATATTAGCAGAGGTATAAGGAAAACAAATAGCAAATGAAACCAAATATTGATCAATCTGTGGTTTGATATGGTCTAGGCTAAATTTTCAAATGTACTACTGCAGTTCAGGCAATTAGTCTATGAGAAAATTTTCTGAGTTCTTAAAATGTCCTGTGCAGCATGCATGCAATCAATGATTCAGGGCTTCAAGGTTGGTATCAGATTAGTATCAAATTGATATCAACTCCAAACCTACTACTCAGCGGCTGAAAATATAGATATTATCTCTTGGAAATAAAAGATTTTATACCTCATAATTCGTCCAAGTTAATCATTAAGTCATTGCACCAGTAAATCTCTGATGGCTTTGTTTCAGAACCATTTTGAGAAAAGCAGTCCGGAGTTGAAGAGGCTTTGTCTAAGGAACTTGCTAAATCAGTCTCCCATAAACCAAAACTACAGGCCCTCTTGTAAGTCTCATAACCTGCTGCCCTTAAGCCTTCTGAGACCAATTCCCTTAATGATCCACTGAATCCTTCACTACTGATTACGTCCAGGAAAGCTTGAGATGAATTAGGTTGCAAGAAAACCACAATGGCACAGCTCTTATCAACTAAACGGACATCAAATTCTTCGGAGAAAACATCATGCGACCCTTGAAGCAGACTCTTAAGCATTCCAGCAGACAACCTATCCCCAAATCCCCACAAGAAAACTAAATCCTTACAGTCTACTTTTCTCGGGCTATTTGTCCAAATTCTTATTACCCCATCAACTGATTCTTGGGAACTTCCAGAACATGATCCAAAGACATTTGCATACCCATCAAGTAGAGAAGTAACATTTCCATCGCTAGACTGGATAGCACCGGGAGTGGTCTTCAATACAGAGCACAATTTTGCAAACAAATGACATATTCTCACGACAGTTTGCCCATGAATCTTGCTTCCATCTAACAAAGCTGAAAAACACAATATGCTTTACAAAAGACTTAAATACGAAGCATGAACAATAACATAGTGATTTGTAGTTCTTGACTTCTTGTACATAACCAAGTTAGATAAGAATGAAAGAAGAAATTGAAGAATATCAGCTGCATAACATAACTAGAGAGACACACTAACCTCCGTGAGAAACTTCCATTTCGATGGGTGCAAAAAACCGATTCTTGAGGTAAGATATGGCTGCTGGTATGTTGGTTACATTTTCTACAGGACCAATTCCCTTCATCAGATGGTTAACATCAAATATATCGGGAAAAACTGATCGTAAAGAGTGAAGGAACTCATCCACGTTGAGAGGAAGTGGAGCTATGAATTTTGAATGAATAACTGAAAAATCTGCAGGACCAAGTCACTGTTTAGGTCTACCATTAATGAAAAAAAAATATCTAGTATAATATAGTTTAAAATTACTGGAAAATTTTCCATAAAGATACACCATTAAGGGCATTGTGGGAGACAACGGGCTTCTGTGAAGCAGATATCAAATCGATCACCTCTCGAAAGCCTCTTAATTTCTTGTTTTCTTCCTCTTCAACATTCTGAAGCTCCCTCTGTAATCCAGATCCCCATTTACAGAGTTTAGAAAGAACCAAACCATTCATCGTGATCAAGGATTGAGATTTATTTGCTACCTCAAAAAGACTCTTGTCTTCTTTTGAGCTTGTTAAAACAACACGAACTGCCTGTGTTCCTCCACCCTTTGTTGGGATTTTCAACGCAACAAGGTCACCAGAGAACTCTCTCAACATCTATAACAAATAAAGAAAGTCCATAATATTAATCACAAAAGGAAAAGCCCAAAAATAGCCAGCATCAAATGAGATTTACTTTTGCACCACCCCTTAGATAAGGATCAAAACCTATATCAGGTGAGTCTACCTCTAACACAAGTTGAACTTGACGTTCACTGCAAACGTCTATCGTCAAGCATGGTCTAGATCCATACTGTTCACCCCCGAAGACAAGTTTTCTCAGCGATTTTACAAGAGCCTCTGCCAACAAAAAGTAAACACACTGAATGATAAGAAATGATGAAAAGATAGTAAATAACCAAATATCTAATACTACATCTTTCACCATCTATCTTTCTGCTTGAGGAGTCTGTGCAGGCTTTTTTCCAATGCTTAATACGCGATTTAACCCTTTCAACAAATACTGTATCAGCAACAGTAGGCGGGGAAGAAGAAGGTTGCACAACATGATTTATAGCAATTGCATTGCCCATTCGAACTTTTGCTACCAACTCTTGTGCTCTGGATAAGTATGATATACCTATCAAAAAAACCGAAGAAATTTTTTCAGCTTAGCTCAAAACTCCATACAGAATTTATATCCCAATTATAAATCCTTTGCAATTACGAGGTAATGCACACAATACAAAAGCTTTTCGCTAAGTTTTGTCACTTGTTATCATGTTTAGAATACCAGATCAATAAGGTAAGTTTTCAAAAATTGAAGAGAATAGGATTTTACCATCATATATGCAGGCATTAAAATTGAAACCTTGTCTGGCCATAGCTGTCAAATAAGAAGATTGGCATGCAAAACTGTAAGAAGGCATCCCAATGTTTAATTCATCCCTTGGGAACAAGTGGAAGTTATAACTGCAATTATAATAAAAAAAAAACTTTAGGACCTAAGAAGAAAAACACTTAAAATTAAGTTTTAGAAAAAAAAGCTAATTTTTTCAACCTAAAATTTCACCCCCGTAATGTAATCCTGCAATTTCCCATAGCTAAAATTTGAAGTTCTAATTTTCCAAATTATCCTTGATTTTACAAATAATAATCCTGACATAATTCAAATTAGCCGAACTTTGCTCAACTTTTAACAGAAATTTACTTCCTGCAGCTTGAGATTAATTTTTTTCAACAATAAATGAATCATTATATAAATAAAAGGTCGAGAACTTACGGGTGGGCAGTGACTTTAGAGCCAGATATGGTAAAGGGGCAGATAGCGAACTGGAGGAGCTGGAAGCGTTCGGCGGCCCGTCGGACCTTCAGGTAGGCTGTTTCCGGTGTGTCGAAGGATGAGACTCGGTTCCAAGCGGCGGAGAAAGAGCCGGTATTCTGGAGGGAAACCGCAACAAAGTCGGAAGAGGAGAGATGAGACTTGAACTCCTGGAGTGAGTCGTTGAAGTTGGATTTCGTAACCTGCTTTACCGTCCATTGGAACTGATGCCGATGGTTCTTGTGGGATATATTGGTGCAAATCAGACGTCTCTGTATTAAAACCACCATTTTTCCCCCTTTCCTCTATCTTTCTTTCGCTTCCCTGGGTTTTGGAGTGGTTTTTTGGAGTTGTGAAATATATTCCGTTGAGTCGGTAACCGGCAACATAGCCCATTTATCGGACCGGGTTAAAAGCTTAGGCAACTAGCCCAATATTTACTTTTTTCCATTTTTTTTTTGTATTTATATTTTTTAAAGTAGAAGAAATATAATTTTTTATATATATTTAGGCGTTGTTAAAACATGCATATTCTTTAATGTTAATAATAAATGTTAAATCTTTTAATAAAATTATACTTGAAGCAGATAAGCCTAAAAGTTTAGTTAATATTTAATTAAGTTTAAATAAAAATATTAAATTCGAAAATAGATTTGATAAAAGAATAAATTCATTTAAAAAATGAGTTTAGTTTTGAGTTTAACATTTTAAATTCTAGTTCGAGACTAGTTTTTCAATTATATTTTATTTTTTACTTTATATATTATATAATTTATATCATGTGAAGATTAAATATACATAATATTATAATGTAAATATCTTAAAATATATTAAGTTGTTTATGTTTAAGAATTTAATAAAAAAAATATAAACCTACTAAAAGTTAAATAAAAAATAACATGTTTTTATATAGAACAATATCATATAGACCAAAGAAAATAGCATAAAAATTACAGAACTCATATATAGTAATATAAGCAACGAAGGAATTTGTTCTTCCTTTTAAATTGACTCCTTTCTTTAATTTAAAAATTGGAAAAAAAAAAAAAAAAAAAAAGGAAAGATAAAGGCAAACAAACAAAAGTAAAAAAGCTAATAAAAAAAGCTTTGTTCTTCATATGGGTTTCCCTCCCAGGAATCTGCTATAAAAATCCAATGACTCTTGAGGTTTATATTCTGGGACAGTATGACCTGCTCCCTGGAGACAAAATACAACAAAAAATAAAGAAGGGTAGAATCAGAGCTCAGAATCTGAGAAATTTACGATTTAGAATATATTTCTCTATAGATTCATCGGCATTATTGTCTGAAAATCTGCAGTGTGATTGATTGATACCTTTACGGTTAAAAATGTGAGGTTGTTCTCATAACCTTGCAAATACCTGCAAAAGCATTCCGAAAGATATACGATGTTTAAATCTGTACTGAAAATTTGAGATGATCTCGGAATTTGTACAATACAACATGAAAGAGCATTAGTTTAGGAAAGACTTGGGGATTGAGTTCTGTTTATCGGTCGGGTAAAAGCACTTTTTTTTTTTTTCATATGTTTGAGGGAAGAAAAAGGGACTGAAATTACCCAGCAATTTGTCCATTGGAAGTCCAAGGCCTCCATTCATCCAATATCTTGTATCCAACTGATCTTGTCCAAGCTTCAGTCCCAGTGAATGGAACACACATATCATGATCCCCACTGCCACGAAAGTTTAAAATACATATACCAGTTATCAGAGAAAATTAAACCCCGTCGAGCACCCATTTTGGAATGGCACTCGAAACCCAAAATTCATTTCCGTTGAAATTTCATGAAAGTAACTGGCAATGGGAGTTAAACATTATGAAATTCGAAAGCTTCAGGTAAATACAATCCTCAGGGATTTGGTCAACAACATCATGAGTCATCAACCTCTTAGGCCTTTTTCCTTTTTTTCCCACAGTACATTCCTCCATGTATTCCCACCAACTTCTTAAGGGTCCTAAGCCTACAAATTTGATCAAATGATGTACTTGATTTGCTCTTTAAATTTATCTAGCAGCACAAATTTATTCTTTTTCAACGAATTCCTTAACAGTGCTAGGTTGGTTCAACAAGCACGGAAAAATTAGATAATCTAAATCAGTGGTTGAAACAGAGGAATTTAGATATACTATGTAACCGGAAAAAAAAATGAGGAACTTAACCCCTGAAATTATCTGAAAAGGCATCATAGAATCGAAACACTGGCATTAGCATAGCATGTTTTGAACATTTAGTTCAAATTCATAGCAACAATAAGGGGAACTGTTAAAAGAAGACAAAAATGTTCCTTAAAGTAACTGTGAGATTATACAGCATTAATTGCAGATTTACCTGTATATTAGTGCCCGATATCCCCTGGAAGTGAGATTCTTGTGATACTTGATCATGCTACCAGCATCATGATCATATAAGATATTGTTCGTACATAACTCCCATTTACCGATCGCAGTCTCCTACGATGTCACAGGATCATAATTTTTTTTTTTTTTCAAAAACTTGGAGAATAATGACTTTGAGAGTGGTTACCTCTTTGGCATGAATTGCTTTCCTAACTGCTGCATCATTCAGCCAGTTTGTTGCTACTTCATCATCCTACAAAAGTCATATAAAAAGGCAAATCTTCACACAGCGATCTTTCAATGACTTTATAATTGTTCAAAATAAGTTAAAACTTACAATGCATGGAACACTTAGGCTATTGAGTAGTTGTGGCCATGTTGGAACGATTCCATCTCTTACGGGAGCTCTAAGAGGCCAGGCACGACCGAACATCCTTTTCCTTACAGCAAGAGGCCTGTCAGTCTCACCTAGCTGCCGGAAGCTGGAAGGTAGTCGAATCCTAATATCCGTTGTAGTCCCAAGTATTCCCGGTTTATGATAACAAGGTTCTAGAATGTCGTATATGTTTAAATCCCTTATGTTCTGCAATTAGTCAAAAAGTTTTAGAAGCAAATCAAAGAGAATATCAAGTTGTAACTTAGCTGAACTTTCCCTTTAGTCAATGTAAATAAGAAATTAACTAAGCGACCAAATTTACCTCATCAACTTTTTCCAGTTTGCTTTCGCAAGTCTCACTGAGTGGATTGTAGAAATTACCCTTGCACTCATTTATAACCTCCTGAAATATGTAGATTGTACTATCAGAACTATGTTTTACAGGTTTTAATAAGAAAAAAAAAAAGAAGGGAAGAAAAAACTATGGCCTTTTTCACTCTAGCCCTTGCAACAAGTTAGAATATAATAGCTTCCAATAACAAAACCGGAAATTTTCGAAGAAAAATAATAAAAAATTGGTAAAAGTTCAAGATTTTTTTGGTAACTGTCACCTTCCATGCGTCATTGAATGGAAAATCCAGTGTTATGAAGGCAAAAGGAAGTGGCACTAAAACTGAGATATATCAATACCGGGCACTGCTCGACTCACCTCATATAGGTCATCAGAGATCAGGCCCATCCCATGGGCAAACGGAACAAGAGCATTGCCATCAAATTCATCATCTGCAACTCCATTTCCCACCAAATAACCCTGTGTATGATGCATTTTCAGATTGCACCCAGAAAAGGCATGTGTTTTAATGTTTAAACTTCAATCAAAATAGTTTATCCGGAAAAACTCGTACCTTGTAATTAAGAACAGGCTTTGTACCAGCATCAATTCCTGTAAAAAGATTCATATCTGCACTTTAGATTTATCCTAAAAACTTATAAAAAGTGCAAATTAAGAGGACGATATACCTTTAACTACTTCAAAAGAAAGAGTAGGCACATATACTCCTGCGTATGACTCTCCGGCAATAAAAAGTGGGTTCGAGACAAACTCGGGGTAAAGCTCAAACCACTGTTTCACGACACAACAGATACTTAAGACTTAAGGTATCTCAACATATAAAGAACTTGAGCAATAATGGTAAAATTTGTTATAACCTAAGTTACTCGGACTCAGGTGTGAGTTTTAAATACTTCCATACCCATGTCCGGATGCATGTCAGATACGAGTATTTAAAGAAAAAATGACGAGTCGGAGCAAGCATAGGTTATAACATTTTCTTCCTTCTGACCTTGAGCAGAAATGCATGGGTGTCAATGGCGGTCTGTAGGTCACCAGTCTCATAATCACTTTCATTCTTTGAATAAGAAAACCCAACCCCAACGGGAGAATCTAAATATATAATGCTCGAGACCTAAAATAAAAAGGGAAAAAAGCAAAATGTGAACCAAGATATTTTTACCACAAAGGGGGAAATGAACATAAAACAAATCAAACATCTCTTTTTTCTCCAATCGAACAAAGGTGAAAATATTTACAACCTTGGACCAACTATACGGATTGAGATGCAGTCGGGGCAAACTCTCATTTGTCTTTGCTGCTTCAAAATTGAAAGGCCCTGGAATGAACAGTAAAAGCTAAGTGCTATAAATTTGATAATATTTCTCAGAACCCTCCATCTAGAAAGAATAAGATGCTATTTGTATATAGTGAAAAAGGGTACGATAGCCAATCATTTCAGCATTCATCTTGCGTGTTACTTGAATTAGAGTGTGAGTATCAGGTACATGTATATTTAATTTTTTTAAAATTTTTTTATGTATTTAAAAGGTTTTGAAAGGTCATGTTCCATGCTCATATCTGAATATACGTCGAATTTAGTCATCTAAAATGGAGCACCCCGAAGGAATTCATCAATTTTCGTCAAGGGCAAAACAGAACAACTGAGTTATTCTGGGGGATCCCTGAGATTCCAGTAAAAAAATTGCTGAACTTTATTTGCCTTCCACCACTCCATCAATCTCATGGTTTCAAGTAAATATTTTTTTTTTCAAAGTCTAAAAGCCCAAATAAACAGATTATTGCAAAATCCGAGGGTAAACCTGAAAATATCTCAATATCTGATGAAAAATATGAAACATTATTTTTATAATGGTCTACAGTATTTATACCATGTTCGTAAACAAAACCGTCAAAGCTGGAGCATCCAGGTCCACCATTGAGCCAAAGAACCACTGGATCCTCCGATGGCTTCCTTTCAGATTCCACAAAATAGTAAAACAGATTCTTGCCATGACTTTGATCAATATTTACATACCTTCAAAGATACAAAGGGTTAGATCATCAAATTTTACGATTCCCAGATTACAGGGAAAAGATGAAAATTTGTGACAAAAATATTGATTGAATCAGTGAATAATACCCAGAATAGTGCTTTGAAGGAAAAGTGCCAGCAAAGCCAGGAAGATGAGTCACCAGAGCATTCTCAGGAGCTGACTGAGTTAATACCAGTAAGGTACAGAAGAGGCAAAAATATACGACTTCGTAATAGCCAAGAGTGGTATTAACCTTAGACATTGCAATAGCTTTGAGTAAAAGGTTTTCACTATGGATTGATTGATTTCACGATAATTTGTTGAGAATTTAAAGAGTTAGCCAAGACTCTTCGATTTGGTTAAGATAATGACACAAAAATGATGGGTTTTTTTTTTTTTTTTGGGTTCTTTTTGCAAGTTGTTATAGTTATGTTCCATGCTTTCATTTCAAGGCAAGCAAAAAGAAGAAAGACATACAAAGACCCAATAAAAAAAAAAAAAAGAGTAATCTGATGACAGCTGACTGAACTAAGTGATCCAATGAAACAGAAAACTTTTGGTGATGGCACTTGAGTTTTGAGTTTGAGGTTGCTGTACGATTACCCAAGGTAACAATTATAGGCCCCATTGTAGAGATGAAGAAATGCGCAAAATATAAAAATTTTAGCTGTTGCTTGATGATTCAACCTTCAAGTTGACATTTATTTACTGCAATTTCAAAATGAGTTTTTGGGATTTGCTAGAGGTAGGCATTGGGATTGATGATCTTTTCTTTCCTGAATTAAAGGTGCACAATATCTTGGAAGCTTTTTTCTTTTCTTTTCTTTTTTTCAATTGCTTGATAGTTACCTTAGCCCCAAAATGCTAGTTATTATTAAGATGAGAGAATTCAATACCATGTAAATCTCATAGAAAAAAATTTATCTACTTTAATACAAAATTCAAGTCTTATATTTTACAATTAGTGTCATACGATTTTTAAATTAATATTTATAATAAAATTAAATTTATTCATAAATTAAATTAAATCGTGATCTAAATTTAAATTTATAAAAATTAAATAAAATTTGATTTTTAAAAATCATATTTTTCTAATAAAATAAATAATCCTATTTTGAACAAGGCTAAGTGGGAAATTGGAATTGGAGCAATTAAGTAATGACAATACTTTAAAGAAAGGCCACTTCGACTTTTACCGACCAAATATAAATCTTGATGGCATTTTTTATAATAAAATAACATTATTACTATTAAACTTCAATCATTACCCATGGAGGATTGATTGAAGTTCACAGTTTTATTTTCTCTAGTCTTTTTTTTTTTTATGGTCAATGCCTTAGCCATTACTTACTTCCAGTAATGGCAATTATGCACCGTGTTTAATACTACACGACACAAAAGGATAATAAATGTTAGCATGTAAAGTACATGTGAAGTGCTTTCTTGAACCATGTATTGCATCATTAACGTTCCAGTTGATTATTACAAAGCAAATGGATGCATGCCTTTGCCAAAAAAAAAAGTGAAATGATCAAAAAAATTATACAACTATGCTTAAGCCCCCCCCCCCCCAAAAAAAAAAAAAAGAAGCACCATTTAGTATTAAAATTGCAGATACTTGTATACTACTACAAAATCTTAAATTGCAGATACACTTTCATATGCAACTATTTCAATGGAGTGAGAGGAAGTTATTTACAGCATGTTGAATCATACAAATGGTACCAAATTTTCAGGCAACAAGATTCTAATGTTACTTTCTGGCATGTTGTTTCGATTATTCATTTTTTTTAAAATATTCAACATATATTCGAACAGGAATACAAAAATATAACATTTTAAGAACTTCAAATAAATAAAAAATTTAAAAAAATTAAATATAACACTTTTTTATATTTAATACTCACGTCCAAATCCAAGTAATATTTTCTGCCCATAAGTTTGTTTGCCAACCAAATTAAAGGCCAACTATTCTCCAATCTACTATTTTCTACTGACAAAGGCTTCGTATCGCCGGTAGAGTAATTAAATTATTATACTTGATTATTTTTTTTCCCACCATAATTACCTGAATGAATGTCCAATTAAGGCTCAGAATGAAAACCACATTAC
>JBBYHM010000006.1:5861085-5875417 GCA_038381775.1 Adansonia rubrostipa | reverse complement strand
ATACTTGATTATTTTTTTTCCCACCATAATTACCTGAATGAATGTCCAATTAAGGCTCAGAATGAAAACCACATTACTAGAACCAGAAATTGACTGTGCACCAGAAAAATTAACTCTCCGAGCCTTATCCCTGCAGAATGTAGAAAATTAGAGAAATGAACAAAAAAATAAAAGGAAAATACGATGTTACTCTGGCTATTCAGTTTCTTTAAGTGTACGTATCCTACACCCGTGTCTAACACATATTTAGATATGAGTATGGGGTATGGTCTTTTAAATAAATGAAAACACATACATGTAATCGACACTCTTCTTGAGTCCAAGCAAAATAGGGAAAATAGTAGCAAAGGAAGTCCTGGTTGTGTGTGTGTTTGTGTGTGTATATATATAACTATTGCCCTTGTGCTAGCATTTCTTGTGAGATCTTGGCAGAACCCATGATCAACAATTTTCCTTCCGTAGCAATAATGAGTTCTTGAGGCATGTAGTATACCCTTCTGCAAAACCAAGGTTTCTTCAATGGAGATTATGATCATGAAAATTATCTTTTTATACAATCCATCAACAATGAACTGCAGTGATTTCAAGAGTTTCCACCAATCTCACTTGCAAAACTAGAATAACTTATAACAAGATTCTCAGGGGGATATAAAGAACTTTATCAATATGACTAATCGAGGGGAAAAAAAAGCTGTAATTGATTATTTTTAAAAAGTGAATGTTCAATCCAGAAATCTCCACGAATGACTTTTCGATATGCAAAAGATAGCAAACTACAGGAGAAATTAAACCTCATTGCTTCGATATCTTACTTCTGCTGTGACGAGAAGGACCACGACATATATCATATTCAGGCACCGGAACCTCAGATTGGTCACCCTCTGGATTCACTACACTCACATAATCTTCTTCTCCTAGATCCCATGAATCAAGATTTTGCGCACGAAGGTTCCAAACGCCCACAATGTGAAGAGAAACCAAATCAAGGGAAGACCTGCAACTGGAACAAGGTATAATGCTATAAGTGGTTTGTGCATACCTGAGATCTTAAACATATAAGATATGTTTACAGTATCTTCAATCTAAGCAAGCACCTAAGGCTAAATTTTAGAAGGCCTATAATGAAGTTGGAATTGCATTTCTCAAGAATTGTTTTTCCCCTTGTCTTGTTTCCGTAATCCTAAAATTGTCTCTTTCCTGTTTCTCTTCTCTTATTCTTTTCAGCTTTTCATTCAGCGGTTTAATTGGAAAGCATTTTTGACCAAGATTACATGGCAGAGGTACCTTATGTTAATCAGATTCAGGTGTGAGTATTGAATACGCACATGTTCAATTTTTCTAAGTTTTTAATGTATTTAGAAAGCTTTTGGAGAATCATATTCTCATACCATATCCAGATATGTGTCGGATATAGATATCAAACTAAATACTTCAAGAAAAATGAAGGGTAACATGCGATACGATCACATTTGTTGTATCGTGTGCCTCTGCTGTTCCCTGTCCACACCCCCGAAATTCATACTACAACAGCGATGCAAACCTAAAAGCTCACCCTGCAACAAAGAAGGCATAGCCATCCAGATGGTAGCTCTGAACTGTGCCTGGTGTCCATTGTTCTTGAAAAATTATTTCCATAAATCCTTCGAAAGTACCATTACTTAGAGATGCATCGACTTCAGAAGGCCCTTCACCAGGCCATTTAGCAAATCAACCTTGTACACACCCCAGGAATGTTGGACTGCTGAGCAAGCTTTATGGGTGTTTGAAGGCTGTAAGTAGGAAATACCATTAAGGGTTTGTACCTTGTTTTCCAACTAGAAAACCTTGCGGGCTTATTGAGGATCACATACACGTCTGTCACAGTAACCTCCTTAAATGGTGAACATGCTTTAAAGCCCTTTCTCCAGCAGAGTGAATAACTCGGCATGTCAACTAAAATAATTTGTCAATAATTAATGGAAATATATTAGTTGAATTTCAAGAATGGGAGTAATAAGTACTGCTACAATGGAGTATGGATCAAAGTATATATATATATATATATATATATATATTTGAGTTCAATGTTCTTATAGATTAGAACTAGAATTTACTACACCTAGGTGAGTTTTTTACAAAGTTATTTAGGTAGTTTGTATGACAAAAAGATGTAGTTTCTCAATTTTTGAATAATAAATTAAAAAAGATATAACTACTTTTGCATTTTTTTTTTGTTATAACTTAGTTCTGATTTTTTTTTTTGTCAATTTACGGCACTCGTATCATTAAACTTAACTAAGAATATTGTTATATAACTAGAATTTGTAATACTCACGTTGTGAGTATTAAAAAATAAATAACAAATAAATAATTTTCTTATTAGATATGGGATTTTTTAATTTAAAAAAATATAGGTAAATTAAATTAAAAAAATAAAATACCCTCAAATTTATTTTGATTTTTAAATATTTTCATCATCTAAGTTGATGTTGTTTAACTTAGGACATCAAGTTAATCACTTCTATTACATACAACAGAGATAACTTTATTTTGATTTTCAAATAATTTTATCAACTAAGTTGGTGCCATTCAACTTGTGATACTAAGCCAACTACTCCTATTATATATAGTATAAATGAATAATTATTTAAGATACTGACAATGAAATTTTTAAATCCACAAACGACGCTAAAATACTGTAATATATCTTAAATGAATATTTTAAAAAATATTTAATTAAAAATAAAAACTTAATAAAAAGAATACTTGACAGTATTATAACCCTATTTATAAATTAAAAGACTCTATTATTAATTTATCAAATAATAATCTTAATATAAATAATAGATTTAGAGTTGAGTTTTATTCTTGAATCTTGGACTTGTGAGCTAATGGTAGGCCCAAACCTTGCACAAATTGAAGATTACAGCTCAAATAAAATCAGCTGTGGCCTAAAACCCTGAAGCCCATTAACGTGATTCCGCTCTCCTCTTTCATAAGTGATCCCCAAAGGCCGAAGCCCATTAGATTTTTCAAAAAAGTCTTCATTTAAACAATATAATTATAAATACGATCATTATAAATTATTAAATTTTTAAAAAAATTTTATCAAAACATGCGAAAAATAGAAGAAGTTTTGTAATAATTTGATTTGGATTAAACTTTGTTTAAATACATATTAAGTAAAATGCTTAGATAATGCATAACTTCAATCTTACATTTTATGCATACACATATATAATAACAATAATAATGATGCAAACTACTTGTTTATTTTTTAATTATATAAATAATATTATCTTAATCTTTATATATATTATATAATTTATATCATATATATAATAAACATATATAACATTATAATGTAAATATTAAAAAATATGTTATTTAATTTTTAAAATTTAATAAAAATTATTAAATTGCTAGATACTAATTTAAAAATATTATTTTAAAAATGGAAAAAATATATAATATCAGCCTAAATTACCAATTTACAAAAGAGCTAACTTAGATAATTTGAGACCTATATTTTAGGTTTGAAAGAGTCGAGTTTAGACAAATATAAATGATAATTATATTATGCTTAGAATTGGTCCAACTTATGAGTTTAATTTTTGACGACTTAAAAAAATGATTAATTTTAGTAATTTAGATTCACTCTATCACAACTTAAAAGTCATTGGTAACATGACATGTATAACATGTCATGAGTTTATATTGTAAGTGAAATTTTCAAATTCTAAAAACCAAATTAAAAGATTATAAATGTTTTTTTTTTTGCTAAGAATTACACAAGTGGAAAATATTCGAAGAAAATTTTGGCCTAAATGTGTATCTAATGTTATGATTCTGTCAAACATTTAAGTTTTTAATACTGATGTAGCACTTAATATCCAATCTGATTGCAAAATATGCTATTTTAAATTAATAATATAGCATTTTTTCTATATATAATGACTTCATTGGATGTAATGTCACATTAATATTCATTTAATAATGTTAGTACATAGTACCTAAAAGTTTGATGGAATCATAGTAACATATACCTATTTAGGTCAAATTTTTTTCAAATACTCAATTGAGAAAATGATATAATATAAGAACTATTTATATAATTAATCCATATATTTATAGGCACTCATCACTTTCACAAATTGAAGAAAAATACTATAATAATAATTTTTTTTTATTTTTAAAATCTTAAAAAATACATATTAGCACGGATTAACTTTTTCCATGTATTTATATTTGATTAATAGCAAGTGTGCTAAGGAAACATGATGGCTTATTAATTACCAATGTACGAAGATTAATAATTATGTATGAAAACAAGTAGTTAGTTGATGAAAATGAGAGATTGTTGAAACCAAACCTCCCAAAAATACAAACCAATTATTGTCAAAAAGACATGCCGTGGAGAAAATTTTTTATGTTCCAAATTAATTATACCATTAAATTATTATTTTTATAAATTCGATTAATCGATGTTTATATTCACTAATAAATAATTTTTAATTTTTAACTAAAAATAATCTTACATTCAATAAATTATTTTTATTAAATTATAAAAATAATATATTAATTATAATATATTTTTGTAAAATATCATTTTAATGAACGTTACTAATTAAATTTTTTATTATTATTTACGTCAAGACAAGATCATCCTCATTGTCACTCTCCAATGTTCAATCTATTATTCCCCCAACCTTCACATGGTTTGTCTCCTTATTCCTTTCTGTCCACTCACTTGCCACTATATTTTTCATATCAAGTTTTATTATCTTTTCTTAACCCTTTGTTTTTTATTTTTATTTTTGATTTGAACTATTTTTTTTCAATTATATAATTATAAATAAATTTTGATTGTGTTGGGTAATACCTTGGAATTAGATAAATAATAATAGTGTTTTTTTTGACTTTGCATTTTAGTTGATAATCTATCTTTTGAAAATGAAAATAATTTCCCTTTTAGTCATTTAGTTTTTCTTTTTAATTTCCACCAATGATTTTTATACCATTAATTTAATATTTTTACCTTTTAGAAACAAAAATTTGTGCACTCGATTTTTTAGTATTGATTTTTTTTTAAAGATGATATTCTATATTTTTTTGGTAAATTTTTCTTAATTATTCATTCAAATACATATGATATAAGATATACAAATTATTTCAAAATAGCAAAATAAACTGACTTATAAAAGGATTTTTTTTTTCTTTCAAGTGCATAATACATTAACATCATGACAACTTTAATAAGCTTAGAATTTTTATATTATTAAATTTTGGCACAACTTAAACGGTGCGAGTTGGATCTTAAAAGCTTATATTCATGCTCGCTGTAAAGCAGAAATTGAATATACAATATTATTTAATTTTTTTCATGAATTATGGTGGATTAAACTAATTTACAAATGTAGATATTAAATTTAAGAAATGAGTTAAGATTTAAACATTTAAACATCTATTATCTATTATTTATATCATCTTTTATTAAGATTTAGATAATATTTAATTTTTTAAATTTATAAAATTATTATTTAAATTAATTTTATTTATATAAATAACATATTTAAATATGTAAATTAAATAATTATTTATATCTTAATTTTAACAAAATTTGAATTTAATAAATTTAAATATTCAATAAATATTACTCCTTGAAGCACGTACAAACTCTAATAATGAGAAATGCCGAAAGCCCGACAGACATGAATTTACAATTTACACCACATTCCTATCGAAGTAGCAGTAAAATACGGGTTTAACGGTACCATAGGGTAAACCCGCAACTGTAGAGGATGACAACGAATGTCCAAAAAAAAGGGGTGAGGGGACCCCACTCTTACCATCAATAATTGACATTCTCCTAATCCTCCATGTACTCAAGCTGGCAACAGTGTCTCCTTCAGACTCTTTTGTCTACTCTTTTTGTTCTTCCAATTTTTCCTTAAACCCTAACCCTAAATTTCCCCCTTTATCTTGTAAATGCCCTTAAAAGAATTCCCAGTCTCCATGCTGTAAAACAAAAGTCCTCCAAGAAAGGACAAAAGAAAGAAAAAAGAAGGAAAGAAATTATGATTCCTTTAATTCCTTCCATATTTCTTCACTTTATTTTCATCGTCGCGGTTGTCGACGGCGACCAGGATTCTATTTACGAGATCCTAAAGGCCCATGGCCTTCCCATGGGGCTGCTTCCGAAGGGGATAACCGAATTTGACTACGAAGATACGGGACGGTTCGAGGTTCATTTGGATCAGGCCTGTAATGCCAAGTTTGAAAGCGAGTTGCATTATGATAGGAACGTATCGGGGACTTTGAGCTACGGGAAGATCGGGGCGTTGTCAGGGATTTCGGCTCAAGAGTTGTTCCTTTGGTTCCCGGTTATAGGGATTTGGGTCGATATTCCGAGCTCAGGTCTCATTTATTTTGACGTCGGTGTCGTTTCTAAGCAGTTTTCGTTGTCCTTGTTTGAAACGCCGAGGGATTGTATGGCAGTTCTGGATTTTGAGTCCGGTGATTTGATTCGAGATGACCAGTTATTAGCTGTAGCAATCGCCAAGGTTGAAATTTTGTACTTACTTTTACTCCTAATTGATTAATACTTTGTGAATTATAAGCTTATAATGTTTCTTTATACAATTTGTAGAGTCAAACTGCTAAACTTCAATATGAACTCGATCAAGAAAGTTTTGAGAGGAACGAGATGTAGAAAGGTGGAGAAAAGAAGCCGTGCGAGAGCTCAATCAGTTTAGCTATAAGGCGTATTTTGGGGGCCTGGTTCCCTCACGTTGTAAATTTTGGTCGAAGAGTCTGCTCTGGGTGGTCTTTACAATTCTATCCTGTGTGCTTTGCTTGCCTTTTTTTCCCTTTATTCTATTCACTGCAGAGTCGTTGACATGCCAATTCCAGCTGGCTCCTATCTGTGCGAGGATGGCCTATGAGGTGAAATAGAAGATTGGAAAGCTATATTTTCGATGACTGTCATGGTTGGGTTACCTCACCATATGGAACATGAAAAGAAGGTTGGAGCATTTGGCCAACAATATCAGGTGATAAAATCTAAGAAATTTTATTCATATGTTAAATTTCCATTGTGTTATGAATATAAGCATGGTTGTTAAATTGAGTCTCTTTTTTGTTGTAATAAAAATTTTTAGATTGCTGAGACAAGAACACCTTCATGAACTAATCACGACACAAAGTTGAATGATAAAAGTGTCTCGCTTCATTTCCATTATTTATTGCTGGGTTAACGATTTAATATTGCAAGGCCCTTGTATGCTTGAATATTATGTTTCGATCATTTTGTTGATTATTTTCTAATCTTTAGTTCCCCCTCTGTCCGTATTCTTTACTATTAGTTTTATAACATATATTATTTCAGTGACGAGTGAAATGCAGGGAAAATATGGGTGGTCATACTGCAGACATTGTTATTTGATTGTCTTTTTTTTAAAAACTTTTCTTTGAGGAAGTTATACTTACATTGTTATGCACAGGTCTAAACCTCGATGGAATCTGTTTTCATTCTCTGAGTTTGAACAGGGGTTTTTGACTCTTTTTGTGTAGTGAAGCTCATGAGAATATATTTCCCCCAAGGATTTTCGAACTAGCAGTCTCTTATCCCAAAAAAAGAAAAAAAAACTTTTGAGTTTACCTTTTTCCTTTTTTTTTTTTATCTTTTTCGCCTTGGGAAGAGTTCTCATTGCAAAATTTGTGAACTTTTGATCATCTACCAGATCGGCTGTAATGCATTATGCTTATTTTCTAGGCTTGCAATGAAGCAGCGAGAACTGAGAAGCTTTTGAAAAAAAAAAAATATATTTTTTAGTATCTAAGTTATTCAATTTGGATCAGTTAATATCCAGAATCAGAGAATCATTGCATTCACGGTGTACTGTAGTACAGCTTTCTGCATCATGGAGCTTGGTGAGATTTTTTCTGAATTATTAAGTGTATAATATGTCTCATCTTCATCTTTAGCTATCTCCCCCCCCCTGGCGATCTCCTTGATGTAAAAGCATGCGTGTGGATTGTCATATATGACACTGGATGCATCCCCAATCTTGTAAGCAATCATTACTTTGCCTTGAATAACTCAGAAGTAAAATGTTGAATGCGAAATTAGATGTATGTATTTTATAAGCAGTTTGAATTGGACAAACCCTCCGTAAACCACTTAAAATTGGGTCTACTTTGCTTGATTTGCTCTTTTGAAAATTTGTGGTTTGCCTATACCGGGCACGTAGGCTTTGGCTGATCCTTTTCAGATGGCTTTGAACTAAGTCAATGGACCATCATTAAATTTGTTTGGTAAGTTGAACTTTATCCCTTCACTGCCCCACTTTTATCAAGAACACTGTTTCTTCTGCTTGTTCGATGTAGATTTCTTCTTCGCTTTCCCACTTTGATATGGACACGGACTCTCTTTTCATTTTCTGATGGGGTTGTTGTTAAGCTAACATGTTTTTCTGCCCTTAAAATTGTAGTGTCTTAGGTGCACATGCCATTCTTTTTCCTTTATTTGGTCCTACTAGGTAAGGTGGAGCTAAGAAGTACAGTTCTTTAACATTTAGGCACTGGTTATGGAAGAATGGAAAATTTTTTAGGTAGCATTACTGCAAATTTAATAAAACCTTTGATATCAATAAAATCATCCGAAGGACTTCTTGTTGTCAGTTTGCTTCTCTTTCTGGAGGCATTATTGTAAACAGGTAGAAGAAAAGGAGGTATGCCTTACAATTGTCGAATAAGTGAATTGAAGTAATCAAATGCATTCTCTTTTCAAACAGCTCTACTTGAATTGAGATACTGGTAATGAACCAGGAAACTCGTAATTTGATCCTTTCCAGCTTGGTACTGTCTCTAGAACAATTCTTTGCTTATTTTAGAAACAATTCCTTAGTTATCATTAATCTGCTTTGTTGCCGTAATGAAATTACTGATTGTTGGCAATACTGACCTCTGACTTGAGAAGATACAATTGAGTAGAAGAATGGAGTCGTGGGTTTGACCACCAAGCTTGGCGGGTTGAATTATACCACATAGGGCATTGTGATTTGTAGTGTTATTATTGTCGAGAGTGTTAACGTGTCAGAGAACATGTATTGCCTCTTAAATACTATGTTTTAGGTAAAGATAGGCTTTTGAAAAATTCCGTAGGATGTCTCTGGACCTTGTTCTCAATGAGCATAGTCTTTGCTTTCAACACAATCTTTAAATTGAGATACTTTGGTTAAATGCTTGTATAAATGTAAACCCTGTAACAAAGGCATTTTTTTTTTTCTGCGCTCTGGTGTTTGTGTCTGTATAAGTTGGACAAGATTTGTACATTTAGATTAAATTTATACAAGGATGATATTCCTGCTCCTTGCCTTTCGCCATTGAATGCTGGAACTGGGTAAGTTTTTCAACTTAAAAAGTAGCCAATATTCAGCCTAATTATGATACTCGTATCTGTGATTCTGATCGAATTCTTTACCTCTTCGTGGAAAAGGGTCTTGACAATTTGAGAGAAAAATACACTTTCCTAATTCCCAAAGGATTTGTCAATAAACTTCATTTTACTGGTGAAAATGTAAAAGATTATTTTATAATGATATTCATATATTTTTTGAAATTAGATTTAAATAAAGTTGTTTTATTATTTAAATAATAATTTAAATTAAATCGAGCTGGTTTGTATTGTAAAAAACTAATCTTAAAATTGATCCTCTTTGATAGGAAAAAAAAAAATTTACTAATGGATATAATAGTTTATGCATGCAAAGCCGATGAATCCAAGTACTTGCATGGTGGGGCATAATTTTTTGTTTTTTTTTTTTTGTTTTTTTTCCCCCTAAAGAAGGTTACAATATAAGATAAAAAAAATTACAAATATTGTAATTTAAATATCAAATTTATCAAATATTAATTTTTTGAAAAATAATTACATTGAATAATTTAATTTTGCTTTTTGTTTGGTCTTTCTAATGTTATCTTCCCGTGACATAAATTATATAGGCCTTATTCCATGACATTAGTCTGTGGATCTCCACTCTATTGGTTTGTTAGTTACTTGTTTGTTCCCAAGGCATTAGACTCGTAAATGATCATCTTTGGACTGAAAATGATTTTTTTCTCCTCAAAATAATTATTCATTTACAAATATATATATATATATATATATATATAAAGGAGAATTTCGGAAATTAGGGAAAAAAAATGAAGAAGTATTATTGTTAAAGGAAAAGTTCAAACTCAACATACCTTTGGGTGGCGACGGCTGAGAAATTCCCAAATAATTTTATCAAGTATTATAATTATTTTCTATTTTACTTGGACTTAAGTTACGTGTTATATGCAGTTAATGTCTAATATATATATATATATATATATATATATATATATTAAATTTTAATTTTTTATATATTTAAAAAATTATAATCTCATTCAAATAGTATAGATAAAAATACTAAAAAAAATCAGAACAACATAGATTATTTTAATACCATTAATCTTATCTAGTTACATTGTATTATAATATCTTGAGTAAAATAACATATAAGATATTTTCCTTTCTAATTTATTTATTCCTACAGTTCAAGCACAAGCAATATACATAAAAAAAAACAACTAAAATCAATGTCAACATCAGAAAATGACATAACTTAAATGGCTTTGCATAATTGTTATTCAATTCTAAAATTAAGAAACGCTATCCTACAATTGCTATTTTAGCCGCAAACTTTGATAACTTATCCTATCATGGTTTTTTTTATCAAATCTCAAAAAAGGTTTGCTAATCATCAAATAAAAAAATAATTATTCCTCCTTTTTTGAATTTATTTTACTTTCCTAATCTCATAAGTTTCTTAAGCTAATGTCAAATAAAAAAAAATTCATACATACGCTATGATATTTATAAATGTTTTACAAGAATGTACTAATAACATGTTCACGAGCCTTATTTACTAATACTATTAAATTCTAATTAAAAGCTAAACTCCTCTATTTAATTAAAAATGCTATAGCTATAAGAAAAAAAAATCCAACCCACCAAAATTCAGTATTAAAAAATAAAATTTTCAATATTTATATATATATTAGTAGTCAAAATTAAATTAATAAAATTAAAAATGTATTTTATAAATTTTAGTAAATAATTTATCAATTATTAAGTAATAGATAAACTAAAAATAATATAATATTGAAAAATCCATTATTTATAATTGGGTTCCAATAAAATATTATGGTAAGATGATAGAAACATGTAACAAAAAAGGACTCAATTGCAAATATCCTTAAAATGACTTTTGACATAACCATGTTTGACCTCGTCATAACCGTCCACTTGCGAACGGATAAAAGTGAAGATCACCAACTTAAACGGTCCTACCAACTACCGTAAAACTTCCCTTAAACTTAATGCATGGTAAAATCGACCCATGACTGTGTTCTCCGTCCACTTCCACCTCTCATCACTAAAATCTTTCCGGCCGGCCACAACGGTAACCGGCGCCAGACAAAAAGATAAAGGAACTTCAGTGCCTTATTGAATACCGTAAAATAACCTCAAGTACTACTTTCTTTTTCTCGCATCCGCCACCACCATCACCTCCTTCTCTTCGAAAACGAAGCAGCTTTCGATTTCAGCCAAATTAACAACTGTCAGTAGTTCGTAACGAAGGTGAAAACTACCCAATCTCACGTTAAATAAAAAATTTAAAAATGAATAATTTATAAATATTAATTTTTATTAATTTAAATAATTGAGTAAAACGTTTAAGCTTAAATTGTTATTAGGCTCGCGAGTTTTTGTATGTCGGGGGATATTATTATTGTTGAATTCAATGCCTTATATTACATTTGCAAGTAACATGAATAAAAAGTTGAATATTTATTTTGTAAAGGTAAGTGAGTTTTTCCCCTTTGAATCAATATTCAATCAAGTAGAGTCTTAAGTTAAATTATTTTTTTTTAGTGAAAAAGTAGTTAGTCTATCATTAATGAGTTAGTAGAACTTATTTAGTAGGTCAATATTTATTTGAGCTTAAATTTGATAATATAATTTAATATTTTTATATATATATTTTAAATAATTAAATAATAATTAATTTAAAATATCTTTTTCATCAGAAAAATTTATGTTGAAAGAACACATCATTCATAAAAAAATTATTTTGTAAAGGCATAACACTTAACTAAAGATTTGTATAGGGATATTTCTATTCTGTATGCTGTAGGTATCATGACTTGGGTATTTACGTCGATGAATGTTAGATATAGTCCTACATGGTTTTATGCTTTAAGCATTCATGTCACCCGGTTTGCTTGAAAGAAGATTCGCGGGATACATCTTAGTGAATAGATTATTTATATTGGCCTGGTATTAAGGTTTAATTCTTTCATGGTTATGTTTGAAGACATTAACTTATGACGAGATCTCTGTTAAGGATAGTGATGTCATTTTTCGGTATCACATTGGTCTCTTCCGTACTTCAGCCTCTTTAGGTAACGAATTTCATTTTCTAGTGCTGAAAAAGCACTTGTCTGAGAAATTACAGATTGCTATTTTCTTAGAAAAGAATCAGAATATGACAGTTGCTGGTCATTAGGTTTCTATTTTTTTATTTGTTTCTGGGGTTTGGGAGAATATTCTAAAGTGATAACCGGAGCAATCAAATTCTGTATGCTAATCCATACGTCCTTGCATGATGATCCCCTTATACTGCAGTCATAAAATTTAGATTGACACACCAATGAGCATTAGGATTAGTTGCCTTTAAAACCAAAAATGAGCTGTGACCACAGTATTTTGTCTGATTTATCATCTATGATATTTATTTCTTCATAACATTGTAAACTTTCTGACTTTGTGGAAGCATAAGAAATTCATGAAATATAACCATTTAGAAAAACTTGTAGCGGAGCAATGGCTCTGATCAAGCATTGTGGTTCTAATCAATATTTTAGAACATTTGGTAGATAGCTCCGATATGATTATTGGTAGCCCTGGAACCTTCTCTTATTTTCTTTGTCATCCTTTCCAAGTTTTCTTTCGATATCTGAGGTTTTTCTGGTTCTGAAGCTCAGTAAGAAATGCGTGACAATCTGGCAGAGAACTTGCCATTCTGATTGATTTTCTTCAAGCTTCCCCTAACTGTTTTTCCACTGAATCTCATTGCAATATCAAACATTTTTTTTGAACTCTAGGAAAACGTTGAAAATTCCTTCCCAGCTGGAGCATAAACAAACATTGTTCCACTTTTATGTAAAATATGTGGGAATGCTTGAAATGGAGGACAAACTTGAGCATCTATTTGCACAAGAACTTTCATATGCTGATTGCAATTTATATACAGAATGCTTTAACTTCTACTTTTCGAGTCTGGTTTTACTTTGCTGATTAATGTGCAGGCAAAGAGAAGAAGTTTACCGGACAGTTTCGTTATGCACAGGAATGCAAAGCTCCACCCTGGCATGGCTACTTCCTACCCAGTTCCACGGGGGTATTAGTCAAGCAGTTCCACCAGCATGCTTTGTCTTTGCCATGGAGATTATGGGTCTTTCTCTTGGCTCTTCCTGGGGCAATGGAAACCTACCATCTCTAGTCGTCACGCAAACCAGTTCTACCCCGGACTTAATGAATCAACGGTTGGAATTTCTTGGAGGGGACTGAATTAAGCTAATATTTTTAATGTGCTCAGAGGGATGGTCATGTTTAAACTGATCCTCACAAGAACATGATCCTCCGCTCACTGGAACCGCAGCAGTGGTAAAAAAGGAAACAAATATAGAAATCGGAAGAAACGACTATCCCTATGAATTACTATGCTTAGAAAAGCACTTTCACTTGCTAAACGTGAAAGTTGCTATCGTATGTATAGAATCGGTAAGGTATGTGTTGCATAAATCACAAAATATAGTGGGATCAATCTGAATGTTTATTCTGTCTCTTTCCCAAGTAAGTGCCACTGCCGCACCGCATCCCTTAAATATTCACCGTATGTAGGGGGCTGGTCCAAGTGTTTCTAGTACTTTAGCTAAACGTCCAACCCAAGGCCCAGAAGTGTGCAATTAATGGGTGGGTTTTCCAAGCTTTTACACGAAGAGGACTTCTTTTACGTAATATGCCGGCCGGCCAGCGGTTACAGGTGGCTCTTGAATCTCTCAGATGGAATAAGGCTGGCAACAGGTAGTTAAACGTTGGCTTGAGTATGAGATAAATTAAAGATGATAATAGATAGTAAAAAAATCAAATATTTTATATTATTTAATTTGATTTTTAGATCGGGTATTAGGAATTCGATAATTTTCGGATATTAGATTTATTATCTATGAAAACTTTAGTGAGGATTCAAATAAAAAA
>JBBYHM010000006.1:5818938-5842369 GCA_038381775.1 Adansonia rubrostipa | reverse complement strand
GAGTTGGTTTTCTTTTGTTTATTATCCCTCTGTATTTCTGGATTTGCTTGATTCTTTTTGAAATGAGAAATTGAAATCTATGAAGGAGGAAGGGGGAAGGGAACAGTTGGAGTGGGACGGGTTGTAGCTGTCTCTAAACTCAAAAAGAGTTCAAACTTCTTCAAAGCTGTTGCCTTGAGAATTCAAATTATGACCATTTTGTCCTCTCCTTAAAAAAAAAAAAAATTGAGTGGTTCAGTGTGGGCCTGTGCTCTGTGGGGCCCTTCGAGCTTCAACGGAGAAATGTTGTTTCTGAGTATTCAAATTTGTTGCCTAATTTCTCCCTTAAAACAGCTAAGGTCCCGTTTATTCGGAAGAAAAGTTATTATCTCAAATACAATAATAAATAAATAAATAAATTTTAATATTTAATATTAAAATTATAATTTTGATAAACCAAAAAATAAAAAAATTCATAATTTATTTTTTTTATATTTTTAAAATTTTTATTATTTTAAATATTTTTTTACTTCTAATTTTTTATTATATTTTTTTTCATACTTCAAAATTTTGAAATTACGTGTTTTCGTCTTTTTTTTTTTAATTTGATTTTCAAGTTTTGAAGTGTCTTAAGTGCTCATAAAATGGCTTTTGCCTTTTTCATATGACCATGGCTTCGATCTTTTTTAACATCACGGCACATCCGGGACCGGTTCGACCTGATATATTACTATATAATTTACAATTGGCGATTTTTTATTTTATTTTTTATTTTGATGTTTTGTTTTTATTTTAACTAAAAATAAATTACAAAAAGTAAAATATAAAATGTAAAAGTCATACATATATTTTTTCAAAGTTTACATGTAAGTTACAATTTTTAAAACTTGTTAAAATTTATTAAAATAATTATTAATGATTGTATTTAATATAAAATATTATTATAAATAATAACTTAATTAATCTTAAAAAAAAAATTCATCAATCACTCGTCGATAAAATCTTACAATAACAAAATGATTTTAAAAAAAAAAGAAAGAAGAGAGAAAGAAAAACAGTTAATTTTATTACTTTTTAAGGAAGATGAAATGATGATTTGAACCTTTTTTCAAATTCTGAAACCCAGCAAAAACAAACGTTGCAGGATGTTTTTCAAAAACGTTAAAAAAAGGGTCGGTTTTTTGTACGTTTACTACGACTTTTTTTCTAATTAAAAGTAGATAATATTGTGATAATATATTTTTATAAGTATTAATTATATTTAAAATTTATATATTTATATAAATTTTAATATATTAATAATTTATATTATAAAAATTTAATATAGATATATATATATATTTTTATATATTATATTATATATATTTTTTGTAATCTAAAATCGTCAGACCCCAAATAAAATGACCCAATTGTGCAGGGTTGTTAGTTTAAACTTTAACAACCCATTTGAAAGCAAAGTTTAACTAAGGTTTTTGTTAGGCCTTAAACTTCAATCTTATCTTGTCTTGTCCCGCATAAAAGCAGTACAGACTTATCTAACAATAAAGAAACATGATTATGGCTTGGCTTTCCTATCTGACAATGTTTATTACATTGTTGAATTTTCAATATATATACGAATGATCTTTTTTTTTTAAATATAAAATTAATATAATTTTTTATAATATTTATTATATTTTTTACTCTATTTGAATATATTGTGTATTTTAAATTTATATAAATTAAAAATATTTAGTTATTTGATCAATATAAAAATTTTTAATTTTTAAATATATATAAAAATAATATTTTTGATAAATATAACATAGATATAAAATTAATTTAAAATTTTATATATACGACGAGTACTATTATATTATTAAATCTAACGATTAATTATTAAAATATCGATCATATATAAAATTATAAAATTATTTAAAAATAATTAATTTTATATCAATATAAATAAATCTTATCATATCCGTGTATGTATATATATTTGACATGCCACCAAACTATAGATAAGCGCTGCATTTCCGCATTAACACACCACACGCTGCAAAAACTTTCGAAGGCCAACTTGAGGAAAGGTTGTGTAATCTTTCCTTTTCTTCTGTACCCTTGTTTGTTTCTTTTGGTTTCACTATTTAAAAGCTTTCATGTTTTTTAAGAAGCTTGTATAATCTTTCCTTTTCTTTTGTACCCTTGTTTGTTTCATTTGGTTTCAATATTTAAAAGCCTTCGTGTTTTTTATATTATTAAAAATTGACAGCACAACAATCCATCCTTTTAAAATCATAATTTAATTTAATTGATTCGCATAAAATTTTTTTTAAAAGCTAACATTTAATATAAATCTGAAATTATATCTTATCATATATATATTATATGTAAATTAGGATAAAAACATCTTATTATAATATATATAATATGTAAATATAAAAGAAGTCATTTTCAACATTTAGTAGGGCAATGAACAACTTTAGTATGAGTATTTATTTATATCTTTTTCCTTTTTTAATTATTAAATAAAATTTTACGTTTTTTTGGGCAAGTAGGGACATTTAAAAAGAAATATTGTTTTTTTTTTAATTTTATTTATGGAGGAGATTTTTCATGATAAAAATGAGTTATTGTTTTTCTTCTTTTCAAAGACAGAGAAAGGCATTATTGTTTCAAGAGGGAAAAAGAAAAAGAAAGAATGTGGAAGAAAATAATGGATTTTACACTGACACAAATATGGTTGAGGAAATGTATGCACATGGATGCAATCGGGCAGTGATGAGAGATATGCTGAGGCGGCTGCCTGCCCTGATTTTTTTTTCTATTTCTATATTCATTTCCACTGAAACCACAGGTTTATGGAGCACAAAAAAGAGCCATCCCATGTCATGTGATGATGGGGGACCATGGAAGAATAATCAAATCATTTTAATTTGGATAATTAATATGTTTCTAGAATTTAGATTTTGTTATGTTGTTTTTATATATTACTCGTGATCGTTATTTTTTTCAAGTTTTAATCTTCATCCAAGCATGATGGTATTCGTTAAAATAAGTTTTAAATTTACACCCTACTATATGGTTTGATTCCGTATCTCATCATATGTATCAGCTTTCTAAAGATGAACGAGGATCCATCATCAGATCCCAATTTCAAGATTTTTCATCAGATTAATTATTATTATGCGAACATGCTTGAGCTAAAAAGTTAAGATGATGAATCTCATTTAATTTTCAAACAAATACATAAACTAGGAAATGTTTTCACCATTCAGAGAGAGAGAGAGAGAGATAACAAAAGAAAGTGAATATATTAGTGACATAACAACAAATTTATAACCTTAGCAGGTTGTAAGAAACATAGTTTGCTGCATATCTGTTTGTAAAAAGAAAAATCTGAAAAAGAATTTGATCTCCAAAGCATGCTTTGATGCTTGAGTTAGGAATAATTTATGGTATTTCCCGAAGAAAGCAGAGAATAATCAGAAAACTAAAGTGTCTGCTGTGTTTCGAGTTGCTGAATAGCCATGGTCCTGCTAGGTCTTCTGAATGTAGAAGTCTAATGTGAGGAGGTCCAAGTGAGCCTAACACATGCAATGAGACTTGACAACAAATTTGAAAAAAAAAAAAAAAAAACTGCTCACGTTGAGTAAATTTCAACTCTTATCTGATTTATTCATTAATTGGTTGATCATTAAAAGAAGGTTAGGGAAGATCAATAAAGAGGATACAGAAACAAAGGTGGCATGAGAAGACAGCTTAGGTAGGGCACTGTGGGGGCGAAAGCCTAAAGTGGGTGTGGGAAACCGATCCATAGCGAAGGCGTGCTGCCAAATTCCTATTTGGTTGGAGTTTCATTCATACACTAATATTTGCTTTACAAGAAAGGCAAAAAGGGCTGGTGGTGTAGCGTGGGGAAAAAGGTTTTTTTTTTTTTTTTTTTTTGTAAATTATTGAAGGAATATGTAGCAATAACTAGCTGTGTTTGCTTCTACTTGTCACAACATTCAAAATCATTACCAAAGTTCGTCGACTGATTCTCCATGTTATAACAATGGGCATTAAGTGGGACCTTTCCTCACATGGCAATCCGCCATTGTTAACTGGATTGTGAATCTTCATCATTGTAAGCTGATTCGGGAAGCAGACAGCCAAGTATGACTCTGGACTGCAAAATCAGGTTCTGATTTGTTTGATCATTGAAAAGACTTGATTAAATAACTTAAAAGAACTACGATGAAATCTTTTACAAAGAAAAATATAGCTTTCTGCGACCCTGCGTAGCCTGGAGAAGCAAGTCCTTAGGTTTCGGATATGGTTGGTTTCAATATATATTGTTCCCACGTATCATCGATCCAAACCTTATTTTTTGGGGGGGGATAAGTGAATTTCATTCATATCCAAGAGCAAGAAGAATTTAAAGCCAAATTTCATGTCAGATAATACATCATAAAAGTACCAATAATAACTGTACACAAAGGTATAAACAATAGCAGTCTGTTTGTTAGCCAGAACTCCTGACGTCTATGTAGGTGCATAGGCATCTCTTAGGCAAATAATCGACAGCAGCAACTTCGTTCACAATTAAAATGCACTCGATCAATATCCAGAAATGCTTATGAAGATGGACATAATCTCCTTGAACCTCAAGCATCTATCAACTTAAAACGACTGCATGCTATCAAACATTATTCATTAAAAAATTTTTCAAATAAGTACCTCTAACAGATCATCGGCCTGGTTTTGCTATATCATTTAGGTTTGGCCCAGGAATATGAACTTTGGTTGCCATCGTCACATTTGAAAACGCAACCAGCAGAAGCAACCCAACGTGGTAGTTCATTTCTGCTACTTTTGCTGATTTTTTTAAAAAAAAGTGTTGTCCATTTTGAATATCTTCATATAAGAAAAAAGCATAAACTGATAAAGAGATCAAACAAGGGCTGAAGACAAAATAACAAGTTCTAATCCAGTCCAATTTTTTTCCCAGTAAAAGATAGGCAGCAATCGAAAACCATATCAGAACCCCAACCGACAACTAAATACACATGCACAAAAATAACATGGAGGTTTAAATGATCCGGTTAACTTCAAAATATAACACCGTTGATTTTCCAGCCTTCTATCAGAAGCAGACCTAAGTTGCCAGTACTTTCTAAATCCTATATCAGGGAAAAATACAAGAAAAAGGAACATAGAAAGAGAGGAGATGGCGCCTTCAACTAATTTCTAGTGATGTTAGAAATCCCAGTAAAAAGAGCCAAATAAGCACAATGTCGTGTACTACTAGCATAGTTCTCAAACAGATTATAAGTTGACAAGATTGCAAGCACTACATTTAATAGTTGGTCTTGGCTAAAAGAGAGAGCAGGCTGACGGAAGAGCATCCATGTGAATTGTGGGAAAAAAAAAACCTTAAAAATTGCATCTGAAGCTTACAACGTGTTTTGCCCCAAAAAAATGTTCTATAGCTGAGCCTTAACAGGTCTGAAAAAAATGCTTAGTTAAATTTGCACTACCTGATCATCTTGGTCCATTTCAGCAATTTGAAATCATGTAATCTAGAGCCATCATGAACCCTGATTCCATTTCGTTCCACCTTTCTCCCAAATACTCCTTCTGCAGCTAATTCAACGGCCACCTCCTCGGATGCCTCTTCCATATTCATATCTTCTAGTTGCATCCATATATGTACACATTATACATTCTATTTACAGCCGCAATTCACAAACGGACTTTTTAAGATTGAAGACGAGGGATTCAAAATTCAAAGCTTAATATGATATCTGACAATTGGTTCTCAGTGAAAACCAGAAAAGTAAATTTTATTCGTAATTGGAAACAAAAATACAATCAGAATTCAGCAAGCTGCATGGTACTGCCTAGTACATACACTTGTAGGTAAGGTCTAAGTCTGATCTGTAGACATATAGGCACATGCCCAGGTACAAAAGGCCACTAAACTAAGCGAAGTAGACTTAAAAATTTCTGGATATTAATGCTATTAATACAAGAATCCTACAAAGGATGGATTCTTAAATTACTAATACTAATAATATGAATAATAAGAAAAAAAAAAAGAAAAGGGAGCTTAGAAGGTTAATAATTTCTCGACGAACAGAAGTGACTTTGTCTCCTCCTTTGAGTGAAGAGATTCATACGGAGCAGAATCAAAGTTTTGAGGTGTCTTGAAGTTGTTTGGTTTTTGGGTTTCACAAGTTGTGTCACATTCTTCATCAGAGTAGCATTTATCAACTTCATAGCTGGAAGACGCGGTGCCCAAGAATCGCTGCTTCTTTCTGTAAGGGGGTTTTAGTTGCCAATGATAGTGGGGGGAATGGCGCAAGTTAGGAGGGGATTGATATGGGGGCGAAGGAAGAATTGGAGTTGAACGACTAGGAAAGAAGAAGACCGACACTACTCTGCAACATTTCTTCGAACGGACTCAAAGAACAACCAAAATTGAGAATACCAAAAAAGCCTTAGAAGTTCAACCAAAGGAATTGAACAACGCCGTCTGTGGGAATCGAACCCACGACCACATGGTTAAAAGCCATGCGCTCTACCGGCTGAGCTAAGACGGCTTGCTTAGGTGAGCTGTCTTACATGATTCTTATTTAATATTTTAATTTTTTTTTAAAAGAACTCTGCAGCAGTTTGTGAAGTAGATATTTACTATTGCTTCCATCAGGGTGTGGTAAATCTAACCAAAGCTCCATTTCCCAGTCTTGAGGTAACGTAGAAGTGAACTTTCTATTTCTTTGAGCGCATTCTCTGGAAGTGAAACTTACATACAAAATTATTTAATATAAAGCAGTAAATACAATGTAACACAAAAGTAATAGAAAAGAACATGATTTAAATCTAAAAGCTTTATTTATCAACTCAGCAAACACTTCATTTGGTTGGGTTTGAGTTTGACTGTTTGAAAACTCAGCCTTTGATCCTTTGTTTTTTTTGTGGTACATGAATGAAAGAAAGCCCAAAATTTGGCAAAATCAAGTGTTTTCATTCACGGAAGCCCAAACGATATTTCTGAATTATTGTTCAGCGCAATCCAATTCACCAAAAGAACAAATGCAAGTAATTATCATGGAAAGTAGAGGAATTTTCAACACTCCAATAGTGTATAGCAGGACAGAGAGAAAGATTATGAAAGAGAAAGGGAAAATTTGGTTGAGCACTACAATGCGTAACACAATGCCTAATCCCTCTCCCAAGAAAAAATGGTAAAAATGAGTGGGTAAAAAAGGCAGACAGTGACAGCTTAAAACCTCCCCAGCAGCCATCTCTCCTCCATCTACGATACAAATACTGCCAAATCGAAAGTTTGAAATCCGCTGCCGATAGGATATAGCGACCAACCAGGATGAGGCCACGCATCGCCAGGCCCCTCCTTTTAATCCTTGTGTCTGATCTAATGCCTCTCTACTCTCCACAGCGATAAACACCACCCCTCCCAAAAGAGCGAAGCCATGGCTTGAAATTTGGATATTTTTAGCCCTTGCCTTGTTTCAAGCAATTTTGCATGTTCTACAGTGTAGGAAAATGGATAAAACCTGAAATTATCATTATCATTAATCATACTAAATTATTTCCAAATCTGACAATTCTTTGTATTACTTTAAAGTTAAAATCTGATGATCGAACATTTCGATGAATTTTAAAGCCTGAAAAAATAATAAACAACTCCAATCGCTTTTTTTTTTTTTCCATTAGCAGGCATCTGGGCCATAAGCTTTCTTTCAAACAGACCATCCGGTATTAGTATTATTATTATTACCAGGCTTGGTCTTTTCACTTTTTTCTTTTTATAAAACCATTAAGAAATAAATATACATATATAATATAAAATGCGACGCGTAAGTACACGTTTGTCCTCTATCACTACTCACCAACATAAAAGACCTTCACAGTTTCTTTCCGCCTTTCCCTGACTAACGAAGAGAACAAGAAAGCAAAAGAAAATTAGGGCCAAATCGAAGCAAGTTCTTTATTTGCTTTTTTCTAATTCTTATTATAGGTGTTTACGAAGCGGAACCAAATAAAAATTTAAATTAAAAATTTATTTTTATTTGAATAACAGTTCAGATCAAATATATTGATCTAAATTATCAAAAATTTTATTTTAAATTTGATATAAATAAATAATTTAATTTATAAATATATCTATGTCTCACGTATTTAAAAGTTTATTTAAACTTGACATTTGTAAAAAATTTCGACGACAATTATTTCTTTTTATAATTAAATAGAAGAGCTAGCTTAATTGCATGCTCCACATTTTTTTTTGAATAAATTTACTATGAATAAAATACTAAATGAGTAATTTTAAACACTACCATATATTTTTTACTTCAAAGGGAATGTTGAATTTTGTTACCGTCAATGCCATTTGATTTTTCTCCACATAAAAACTGTAATTGTCAAATAATATTGTGGTTTTAAAATAAAATTTTTAAAAATATGAAAGCAAAAATAACTTAATTACAAATTTAAAATAAAAGAAATTTATTTGAATGCCATAACAATACAAAAACTTAAGTGAAAATTGGATAAGATTTAGCGATCAAATTCGCGATTGCCTACAACGCAGCTCAAATGGGAGGCGTGATTAGTCATCGGTTTGGTGGAGTATATGACACGCCAAGGGCCTTTCGGTCTTTCAGAATTAACCAACAAAAAGTGAAGAGGCTACACTGGTACGATTCGTAAATACATGGCAAATGCAACAGGACAAAATCGGAATGACAAAAATTGTCGAAATGTCAATCTTATCCTTAAAACGGTTCCTGATCCCCGCTTCTATAAGTACAACTCCCGCACTCACGTTTTCCCCTTCGCTGCTCTATCTTTGTTTAAGTTTCCGTCGTTTTCTCTTTCCTAGGTTTTGTGTTTTCTCAGCAGAAGTCTTTTGTTTAAGTTTAGTTTCGTCAATGGCAGAGCAGGAGGTGCAGAACGGAGGAGCGGAGAAGATAGCGACGGTGAAGTTCACGGCGGTGAAACCACAGCTGACGGTGGAGGCACCGAAGGCAGTTGACGCGGTGCAGTTCTACAAGGCCGCGTTTGGCGCTGTTGAGCTTGGCCGTACTGTTCACCCTAAGCGCAAGGCTGAGCAGGAGCTGCCTCACATCCTCTCCGCTCATCTTGAGCTAGCTGGCTCTACCATTGTCGTATCCGACATCGCTGATAACTCCACTCCGTACACTCCTCTCTTATCTCCTCTGTATTATGTATTTTTTGTTGTTATGGCTGTTTCTAAACTGTTTTACTCCTTTTTTCATACATATATTTTTTTAGCGTCTTCTTTTTCTTCTTTATGACTACTCTTAGATCTTAGCCATTGTCGAATCTGAATTAACTTTCGTCGTTTTTCGTTTATGCCGCAAATATTATAGGATAGCCTGTTTCGATCTTGTTCTTGTTGGTAGGAAACCCCTTTTTTGACACATTTTACTTATGTAGTTTAGATTATTGTTTAGCATTTGACTCTTGCTTTCGCGTTATCGTTATTTGGAGCTCTCGTTTCTTAGATCTGTATGACTGAGAGATTTGAAAATTCGTTACTAGATATTATGTTCTTTTTTTAAACTTTCTTGTTTGGGTTCAACTGCTTATTTTCTGGTAAAACAATTTTCACCGGTATTATAAAAATTTTAACGTTACGAAGGCTCGTTATAAAACCTATTATTATAATATTGTTTATGCCTGTTTATTAGTGTGAGCTTCGCAACGCTGGTTTATCGAATCGCCTTTTTTACCAGTTGGCATGTTGCTCCTTTTTTCCGAGTCTCATAATTTACTCGTTTCGCTTTTTTGCGTGTTTCAATTGAGCAGGGTGAAAACTGAGGGGACTGGATTTGTGCTTTGCCTCGAGACCGAGGACGTCGAAGCTGCTATTGCTAAGGCCGTGAGCGCTGGAGCTGTTGCGGAGGGTGAGATAACTGAGGGCGACGCCGCGTGCAATGGTGGTCGCGTGGGCAAGGTCAAGGATCCATATGGATACGCCTGGCTTATCTGCTCTCCACCAAAGAACTGCAGTGACGTGGACGCTTAGATGCCATCTGATCTTTGATCTAATGCCGTTAATATCTCTGCTTTAATTTCTCTATGATGGGTGGGAAGCAACCTTGTCAGAAAAAGAAAGAGGGGGGTTTTCTAGCCGGTAGGAGTAGGTGATCGATAGGCTTAGGCTCTGGTATTGAATATTTGATGAACTTACAGCTGTCAGTTGCAGTTAATTGAATATGAATTTTACTAGCTTTCTTATTTTTATTATTATTTGTTTTAGTAGTAATATTCAACGTGCGTGTTTACTCTAGACTTTTTAAGGGTAAGAACGTCTTTTTTGCATTATAGTTGATGTGGTTGTGCTTTGGCTGTGGTGGATTGTCATTGGTGCCTGCCACGGTCAACGATATTGCATTTTAATTACGGTGTTAACTTATTATTATTGTTATTATTTTCTTAAATGGCTTGGATTTCTTTTTTTTCCCTTTTCCTTGACGTTAAGCAAGAATAAAATGCAAGCGTGATTATTTTTGTAGGTAGTGTAAATAAAATTTGCGTTCTGACACTTGGACGAATGAGGAAGTGTTCTTGGGCAGTGGTATATGTGAATGAGAATAAAGTGAGAAACTTTCCCTTTGACGCTTAATTACGAAAGCGAAAGCGTATAAGCTGTGGCCAAGCGTCCATCAGGTACAGCTCGTGGCTATTGGATAAAGTGGTCCCAAAGGGCATGGTTGGGGTTCTCGTGATTACTCCATTGTTTTACCGATAGAAAAGAAATGTTGGGGGTGGGGGTTGAATTTTTTAGACGCCTCTCCTCGTTGGGATGGGTTCTTTCTGCTTGAGGTCTCACAAATTGTTTTAGCAAAATCATTTTTTTCCAAAGGGGAAAAAATAAACTTAGTTTAGTGGTGGGAAAGAAAAATTCATTCTTCTGAATCATTACATTTTACCAATTATTTAGCATATATAATATTCTTACTACAATACTTCTTGGTTATCTTGTTTTCTTTCACGGACGTTGAACCTCCACGTTATTATGCTGCACTATCTTTCGTTGTTATGCATGCAACTTTTGCTGTTAATGGATGTGATATGAGCTGGAACTGGTTTATCAATGTTGTGGGCTTGTGCCAATTGGGTCTTGAAAGATGGATCGTAGAAACTGGGAGAAAGAGAGTGAATTTGCTATGCGTTTCTCTTTTATTGGGAGCATTGTTTAGTTGCTGCCAGTAAGAAAGTCAGTCGGGAAGGACTCGGTGATGGATCAGAAGGCCCACAAAAATGGGCAAAAGTCCATGATGAGAATCGATCGTGCCAGGTTTTCTTCTTCCCCCCCCCCCCCCTAGAAACAAATGGTATTTTATTCGATCTTTTTCTCAACAGATGCATTTTGTCTTAACTAACAAGTTACAACAAATTGAGAGTTTAAATTCAAAGAATGGCATTTTTCTCATGTTGAAATTATATTGTAATAGAATAGATATGAAAAGAGCAGAATAAGGCCAATTCCAATCACTTGCTCAGACAAACTTTGGTAACAAAATAGTAGCTAATACACATTTGCAAACTTAATTTTCCACATCGAAACAGAGAATAAATTTGCGAAAGGCTGGCAAACATGAAAGCAGGTTCATGGTTCATGATCCATGCTCCTCCTTGGAAACCTGAAAAAATATGTAGAATGTCACTTGTTTGTTTGCACTTGTATGTAACGTTAGCAAGTAAGAAAGAAGAGGAGGGAGACACAAGAGACAAGGTTAAAATATTACCTTAAATTAGCAATCAGGAGGCATGTCAAGCTTGCACTTTATCGGTAAACCCATGGCAAGCAGTCGATCCCAAGAGAAGGCAGCACATTGACTTCTCATAGGAACACAAGCATGTCAAGTTGGCCCCTTTAAGAGCCTCGCAACACTGAGCCGTTGGGTCAAGGATTGTTTGGAATAGGGTTTATATTTGATATGTTTGAAAAATATATATATATATATATATGTGTGTGTCCTTTTACTATTAATAAATTAGATAATATTATTATATTAACATTTTTAAAAATAAATATAAATAATTTTATTCTTAATGAGATGATATCATCATCAGCTTCACTAAAAATGTATAAATTTATAAATTTATATGCATCGTTACATCAAATATAAAGCACACAATTATCCATTCCTAATAGAATCAGAATTGAAAAGAGCACAAGAAAGCCAATTCCAGTCATTTTTTCATTCAAACATTGAGCCGTTGCCGAATGACCACCGTTGTTAAACTACCTAACCAATCGATGCAACGCTTAGGGATGAACCGCTTTGTGGGGGATAGACTTGTTGCACATACATAAGCCTCTGCATGTGCTATTGGTGCCAGATCCGAAGTCATCAGTGCTGTCGTTGGAGCACCGCCGAAGAACCTGATCGGCGGTGGGGACCAAATAGGAATTAATGCACATATATGGGAGACTTGCGAACTTAATTTTCCACATCAAAAGAGATAATTAACTTGTGAAAGGCTGACAAAAATGAAAGCAGGTTCATGGTAATCCTAAGAAACCTGAAACAATATATAGAACATTGCATATGTCAATGTTAGTAAGTAAGAAAGAAAGAGAGGGAGACACTAGAGACGGGGTTAATTACCTTGAATTTGCAATCAGGAGGCAATTGTCAAACTTACACTTTGTTGGTAAACCCATGGCAAGTATTGGGTCAATCCCAAGAGAAGGCAGCCACATTGAATTCTTAGAGGAACCCAAGCATGTCAAGTTAGCCCCTTTTAAGAGCCTCACAACGCTGAGCTGTTGGGTCAACTGGGTCCGGCTGGGTCTCGGATGGCTTGCAGGCCTCCAGACTCATTGCCCTTGACCCCTCCACCATCATTGCCACCATTATTTTGGACCCATGAATGAGAATTGTCAGGATTCACGAGTCACGGGTGCTTCTCGGCCCATTGTAAGTTAGCTAGTACCGTACCGGTGGACGTATCGTTTTTATTTTAATATAGGTACATATTAATATTAGTGTGTTTCAGTGTACCATTTTAAATTTACCAGAGTTTGAATATTTTTAATTTATATATATGAAAAATATTTTTAAATATGAATAAATGAGATTAAATAAATTTTATATATTAAATATTTATCAATTATATATAATGTTCTAAAAAAAACTTTATCAAATATAAAAAAATCAATATTAGTTAAATAGTAAAGCTAAATTCTTTTAATGATAATTAAATTTATAAATAATTATATCTAATATTTATTAAATTTATGAGTAATTATACATAATATTCATCAGATTTAATATCAATGTTAGTTTAACTTTTTTTATAAGCTTATATTATGTACTGGTCAGTACAGCTATTTTCAACCGGTATCTACTGGTACGGTCGGTACAGACCAAAATTAAGACTGAAATAAAACTAATTATCATCTGTACCGTTATATATCAAAATCAATACGTGTCGACCGGTACGGCTATTACTGATATGATAGCAATAACAGTGGCCCATTGTCCATTGGCCATTGACTTTTCTTTAAGATGCTTTTAAGCTTAGGTTGTCTCTATAGCAACAGAAAGAAGATTATGTGATCTGTCATGAACTATTGTGCATTGGAGATGTCATATGGACTTACAGATGATTTAAATCCAAAAAGATGTCATTCCCGTACATATAAACATGATCAAAACAGGCAAATTGTGAATGGGCGTTTAATTTCATTTTACTCGTTAGATTCATTTATTCTGTTTACTCAAACGAACTCCTGACAAACAGGACCAACTGTAAAACCTGGCGAAATGAGACAAGTAGTCTAGAGAATAAAGATTAACAAATAGTCATGGCAGTATATATCCCCCTGAAAAGAAAACTAGAGAGGAGTGTAATGTTTGATGATAGTGTTATATATATATATATATAAAGGCCATAGCTTGGAATAAGGTTAATAAGAAAATTAAAAAATTTAATGATCAATTCGAATCATGATGTTTGTTTTGGTTTATTTTTAGTTCCGATAATATTAAATATATTTTGTTCGATTCAATTTTCAATTCATAAATGAAAAATCACAATTAGTTGAATAAAATCGAATTCAATTTTTATTTAATTTTTATAATAAAAAAATATTTTTATTTTAAAATTGTGAAAAAAATTAAAATTAATGAATCAAAATAGTAAAATTCGGTTTTGATAGTTTCAGTTTTTATAAAATCATATGGTGCACATTAATTTTAACTTTTTTTAAAATCAAACCAATCCATTAACACCTCTAACTTAAGACAAAGAAACTCATTTCAGATATCTTATATTTGAATTTTTTATGAAATCTTACTTTTTTTTTTTTTTTTTAAGAATTGAAAATATAAACCAACAACCTAAACTGCTAGATTTCGAGTTCGATGTTTGATCGTAGTTGCTTAGTTCACTTGCAAAGTTACAAATCTACAGTCTGAAAAAAAAAAAAATTCCCGTTCATTCGTGTACAATAGTGCCCTGGTTGACTCTGGTTTTCAAAACCAGATTATGGCTGGATTCTCCGTGACAAACGACAAGAGAGTCAGAGAATCATTTTTATATTTCCTTTTATTGGGAATACTGGATTTCTTGACTTGTGACATGGGAAAACTCTTTTCTTATTTTTTTTTCTTTCAAAATAGGGAAATGGTCAGTGAATTTTAATCCTTTATTATTATTTATTGGTGTATGTATGAAGATATAGCATTTGGGAAGAAGATAAAAGAACAAAATTCGTGAAGAACCCATGATTTAAAAGACTGAAATGGATTTGTGGCCAACTGTTTTCTTTGTTTGTTATGCTGATGACATTCAAATTAATCGTAATCTTTCGAAAAAATTTATTAAAAAAAAAATTCAAAACACATGAGAGTTGAGAAAAGCAAAGAGCATATAGGGTAGAAAAAATAATTTGCTTGTATCCATGGAAAACTCATGATTTAATTGCTAATATATTTTTAGGCTCCTTCATGAATATAACATAACGCGATAAAATATATTGTAAAATCTAGTTTGACTTTGAATTAATTAAAAAAAAAACACCAAATTTGGATGAAAACAGATACTTCTGATTTCTGAATCCGGGTATGCATTTTTTCCGAGGCGAGGTCTGAAACAAAACAAAAACAAGGTTCTTCGAAAACAGCTTTAATTCACGTCAAATCGTCAAAATGAGGTCATCTCGTTGTTTTCTGGTAATAAAACCACGCAGGTTAATTCAATGTTCAACTTCAGACAAAAACCATGCGGTTTTTATGCTCCTTGTGTTTTTCTTGTCTGCCTGAAACATGATCCAATCAATAACCCAATAGCCAAATAGGTTAATTGTGTCAAATTATGCGTCATGGGGTAGTCACCCAATTCTCAATTGACTATATTTTTAGCTAATTTGAAGCCAAATTCATGAACAAATTTTGGGGTAAATGGGAGATATTGAGTCTTTGAAAACTGCAAAAAGTGGTGATCTTTGCAATTCATGCTAACTCATATTATTTGAATTTAGAAGTAATTGTGGAATGTAAATATGTATTTTAAATTTTTTATATATTTAAAAAATTATATTTTTAATTATTTTTAGATATGTATTAAACATAAATATAAAAAATAAATATTATTTTTAAGATTGAAGCATTAAGATGATAAAATATAGTACGAAGTTGCATACAACATTGCATCAGAAAGAATATTCGCTTAAATCATATCTACTTTCCTTTTCTTTTTATCCCCTTAAGAAATTAAGCATTTATTTTCACCATATGTAAATGTGCTTGTGCGTGCGTGTCTGTGTGTATATATATATATATATATATATATATATAATATTTTATAAATATTATTATTTTAAGGGTTAAAGAATTAAGAAATATTAAAGGCTGAGTGAGGGAGCAAAGGCAGCAGCTTGTCTGCATAGTGCACATGTCCTTATCTATTGAACGACAACTGCTACAACATAATTTTATTTACTCTGTTATTTCAATGCTGGAGTCTTTGTCTTCTGCAAGTTTTTAACTTTATTGGACTGTTATGTCAGCCTCTGCCACCCTCTGCCACCATTTTAAAATTTAAAACCCGGTCTTAAACTGTTGAATGTTGACCTATTTTCTGACTTCATCTTCATTAACCAATTAAAAAAAACCAAGAACAAAGCTCTCTTTTTTTTTTTTTTCGAACTTTTTCGATCTCAGCCATTACCATCTGCACAGAGCACCAGGTTTTTACTGGGTTGTGCATGTGGGGTTAAAAAAAAAAAAAAGAAAAAGCCAAGAAAGGCCAAAGCCATAGCCTTTGTTTGCTTTTGCTTTGAGATATATAGAATTTTTTATCATTCTTTTGCTTTGAGATTTGAGAAATAAAAAACCATTAAATAAAACAAAAAGGAAAACGAAAGAGAAATCAGGATTGAAGGCCTCAAGCATTGGAATATGCATTTTGATCAGCGACAAACTAGGGTCTAGGCAACCTCATAAAAAACAAAACAAAGTAAAAGATATAGCCAAATCAAAAAGCAACCTAATAACCATGATTTAGTTCTTTACTTCTCTCTCTCTCACGCTTTCACTTTTTTTTTTTTCTTACCTTACCTCACCTCACCTCTTACCTCTTTGTTCTTGTGTCTGATGCTGTCAGCATAAGTTTAAATTGTAATTATAAATATATTTTTATTATATTTATTATAATTATAAATATAATATATATTATTATAAAAAATTATGATAAATCTCAATTATGTATATTATTAAAAAAATATTAAAATTATAAAACAATTATTGTATAATCATGTGATGGGTTAGTTAAATACGTGACTTTGAATTTTTTATTTAATAATTTTTATATTCATATAATATTTAAATATTTTATTATATTTAAATTATTTTATTTCAATAAATTAATAATTTATATTATATTATATTATATTATGTATTTCATAGGCATGCAATTGTATTCTTTGCTTTTTAGCTAACACAAGTTTTGTTGCTTTGGATCCCCCAATGCATCAACCCCTCTTCCCCTACTTTACCCAAGTACCCTGTTCCCTTCTCTCTCTTTCATGGCTCCCCTTCCCTCCTTTATAAATTGCTAAAACCCCCACGTCCGCTCAAAGAAAGAAACAAGGGAAAGAGAACACAAATTTTAGCCTCTCATCCAGTCCAGCTTCCTGAAAATCCTGATCCCTTCGGAAGGGCCCCTGGAAAAAGTCAGGTCAATCTCCAAGATATTCTAACACACTTCTTTCTCACACCCTCTCTCTGTCAAGATATGGATGTGAGTAAAGCCGACCCTTTTGCTCCCCTATTCTTATCTAAGCTTCAAATTCATCAGTTTCATGTTTTATTCTTATTTCGGTTAATAATGTTGTTATTTGTACTTGCATTGTTGTTTGTTGCTGATAAAGTGCTTTTTTTGCGTGTGTGTGTCTGTGTGTTCAGGATTATTATACAAGGAGCCATGTTCCAGCTTTTGGCAGCTGGGACTGGAACAACGAACTTCCTTTCACTCAGTGTTTTGAATCAGCTACACAAGCTGGGTTGCTTAGTTACACCAGCTACTCCGAGGATCGTGATTTATATGTTGCTGGTGATCTTTATGACAACGATGTTGTTACTCCCGCCATGTATGTCGCCGGAGATCTTTATGAGAACGATGTTGTTACTCCCGCCATGATCGTTGTTCCTCGCAGAAGGGTAAGAATCTAAGAAGAAGAACATCATTAAAAACCTTTAACTTTCCTTTCCTTTCCTTTTTGAAGCTGATGTATTGCTAGTATAAGAACAACCTTAACTATGTGCATGTGGTTTAACATTACTTATTTATTAATTTGTTTTCATCTTTGATTCGTGTGAAAGGCTATGATTTCTTCGAAATGCATTGAATTATTCATGCGTAGTTCGTGCAAAAAGGAGTTCCTGGTAACAAAAAAGGATTGAAAATGCGAAAAAAGTAAAAGAAAATTCCATAGAAAGAAGCTTATTTTGTATTAATTTAATACTTACTAAAAAAACTCATCTAATAAAGTGAGAAAATAAAAGGGCAAGGAACAGCCATGTGATTAGGGGAAAATTGCAATTCTAGCCGAAGCTAGAAGTCTAAATTATAGAGAATTGCTTGGGCCGAAAGATAAAAGCCTTTTGTAATTTCTAAAGTCAAATAAGTGTGAATCAATTTCATTAATAACAATCTAAAATACTACTACCTGAAATGGTACTATTGTGATAAAATGATATGATGATGATGATGATGAAAAATTGATGAACATGCATTGATTATATGTATATGATCAGATGATGTCAAAATGGGTTAATTTTTTTGGTAATAATAATGAATGAAAATTTTGCAGACAAAAGTAAGGCAGTCTAATGTTAAAGAAGGAAAAAGGCAAAGCTGGGAGGTCAGTGACGTAAAGGAACCGCCAAGCCCCACGGCTCTGCCACGGCCAACACCCAGACCCATCGATGAAGACCTCTACAAAATCTCCCCACACCTCCTTTACGCAAAACCCAAAAAGGTAGGCTCCTCCCAATCTTCCATTAATTTTAAGCTCGAAAGCTTTACTAATATCCCCACTAATATCCCATTGTTAAGTAATCTTTACTTTGATGCAACAATTGTTAGTCAATCACCTATTAAAGTTCTAACCCTTTGTCTCTTTGTTTTTTATTTTTATTTTTATTTTTCTCTTTGTTTAATTTGATGCAGAAGAGAGGGTTGAGCTTCTTTTCAGGCTGCTTGGTGCCGACTTGTGTATTGTGAAGCTGCAAATTGCCCATTGCCAAGTGCAAGCTTAAGCTTGTCGTCAAGGCGAAGTTCTTTTTTTTTCTTATAAAAAACCTTTCTTTTTATGGAAAGGCTATCTTTTGGGAGGTTCTTAAAGAATGAAAAATTAAGAATCTTGATTGACTATTGGAAGGGTAATGGAAACGGAATTAGAATGAAAAAAAAAAGAAAAGGGCTTTTAAAAATTTGAGAAAATGGTGCTTAATTTCTCAAGATTGTATGTATACTCCCTTTCAACTATGTGAAAAAAAATTCTACTCAGTACTTACCCCTTTTTAGCAATCAAATTCAAACCTCTTGATGGATGTATGTACGTATGTATTTTAAGGCATCATTTTCAATTTATGAGTTTATATTTTATTTTCGAAGTCTGAAGGCTAACTGCAATGGTCCATTCTTAAAATAGTTCAAGGTTCATGAAATCCATCATTAGCAATGTTTTCATTCTATTCAAAATATTTACCCTTTCTATAGCCATATTCACCCGCGCCTATTCCACCTTTTCACAATGCTATGTTTGTAGTTTTCATTCACAAATATCAAGCATTATACAGAGATTGCTTTTAGTCTTTCATTCGCAAAATATCAATTTGCACTCTGTTAGAGGGGTCACTTAGAACAAGCTCCAAAAAAAAAAAAAAATACACAACTGAAAAAGGAAAATTGTAATACTTGCCTTAAACCTCACATTTCGTACGTCTATATTCATTATTAAATCTAATAATTTGTATATTTTATTATATCATAATTATATTTAAAATATTTTATATTTATATAAATTTTCATATATTCATATATTCGAATCATCATATTCTAATTACTTTTTTCATATTGTTTTCGTATAATCTTATCTAATATTAACTTGCAAAACAAAAGATAGTAACACCATTTTGGTGGTTTTTCCCATTATACCATCTCATAAAACAACTGCTGGAACTCGAAAACCAAAGACAAAAGCAAAGCATACAGCAAAAGTAAACGCAAAATTCCCACCTAGAAAACAAGCTCATGAGGCTTCATGCCGGACTTCAGAGAAAATCTTGCACCAAGATAGGCCTTCAAGTCTGGGACTGCATCGATTGACTTTATCAAAGACGCATCAACAACTTTCTGGTCCTCTTTCTTCTCATCTGGCAGTCTCTTCTTATCCTAGAATTTTTTTTTTCAGAAACGGTAAAAAGAATAGAAGAACATCAGCACATTCAATTGACTTAGATGGAAGCCGAATACAATTGCTTAAATTATAATAAAATGCAGGAAAAATAACTAACCTCTTTTTCAGCTTTGAAAAACTCTCCCTCGCCCTTCTTCTTCTTCTTTTGTACTTCCTTGGCAAAGTACTTGTCATCAAACTTCTCTACGTTAACTCCAGAGACATCAACCTTGGTGGACGTAGCAATGACGTAGGATTGGTTCACAAGCCTTAAGGGAACACCGTTAATCTTGAATGGTCCTGCGAAGAAGAATGAAATTCCCAAATTTATGCAACGCACTAGCAAGAACCGTCAAAGAACCACTAACTTATGATGAACAATCAACAAATAATGACATTTTATCCTCATAAACCAAAAGAAACAAATGTAGATGCTACAGCAAAGCACTAGTAAAAACCATGGAAGATAAAAAAAATTAATGAAGAATAACCAACACAAAATGATAGCCTAGCCATATAGACCTATGTTGCTCCGACTCTTCATTGTTCTTGAAGTACCTGTGTCTAAGATCTATGTACAACGCATATTCGTACATGAGTGTAGAGATATGATATGACTCTCCTATTACCCTCCAAATACATGAAAAAACTTAGAAGAATTTAAAAATATCTATGTCCGACATTCACACCTAAGTCCGAACAACTTAGATATAAACGACAACAGGCAACCGTGGATTATATTATACTACACACAGATGTGAGATACATGTAAAATAGCATCAGTTTTTCAGGATCACCTCATTCAATCTCCAACTTATTGAATGTCAAATGGGTTGTTTTATAACAGCCTACGCTATATACATAAATATGCTAAAACAAGTAGGCACAAGCACGAAAATTCGATACAATCTTGTGCTTCTTCAAAATCAAAAAACAATTCATCTAAGCATCAATCCTACTGCTGAGTGCTGCCATTTGTGAATCCATATTGTAGCATAGAGAAATGAATAAAGTTTTTATAACCATTTTCATAAATCCGATCTGTTATCGAATTTGACAAATGATTCTTTAATGGTTAAGTACTAGCTGCAACTGCTTTTAATTTACAATAGTTACTGATTTCCCTCCATCAACAGAAATTCCAAATAAACATATGGCAAAATGGACAGTGTCAATAACTAATAAAATGGCAGTAGTAAAATGTATACAATTACATGTTTTAAAGTAACAAAATTACTATGAAATAGAAAGGCTCACCGGTAACCAAAAGAAGCCCAGAAGTACCTGCTTCAAGAAAACAACTCTCTTCCCCATAAATCTTCCAGCCAACAAAATCAAAACCGTCCCTGGAGTAATGCTCGCTCTAAACAAATAAAAAAGAAAACCCAACAATAAGGAAACATATATTCAGAGATCTACAAATATATAAATAAACAAATAAATTCAGGAAAAGAACCTGAGCTTGGTCGGTTTAGGCTTGCGCTTATTAAGAAGCGGCTTCTTGACATCATCAGCCGGGTAAACCTTGGGAGCCTTCTCGGCGGCAACGGGGGCCTTAGGCTCTGGGTCATGGCGAGGGAAGACGCCACTGTTTTTGGCCTTGATAGCCCAAAGGCCACGCTTGTGGTACACCTTAGACCTGGAATACTTGCCTACGCCTCGTATAAGATCTGGGTTTCGGCTCTTAACAGGGGTCTTCCTTTTGGCCGCCATTTCCTAAACCCTCTGCTCCTGTTGCCGCTGTTCGTGTGATTTTAGGGTATTGGAAAATAAGGGCTCCTTCTGTAATTGGGCATAAGCTTTTCCATTGTTTTGGGTTCATCGATCTGGAGCTTACAAGTAATTAGATAAGCTAATTTATTTTTGGCCCACGTTAAATCTGCCAACTCAATAGTATCAAATCTTTCACCATAGTAAAAAGTAAAAGTTTTAGTAACTTTTGCAAGAAATATACGGAAAAAATTAATCACTCAAGCGAACTTAACGGTTGCCATCATTTTATTATATTTATGTATAAATTATATAAAATATAAAATATAAAATATAAAATAAATAAAGATATCATATGAACATAACATAAAAAATTAATATAAATATAATATAAATACACACAAACATATAATAATATATATATAAAATAAATTATTAACGTGAAAAAATTTATACAAATCTATAATAATTTAAATACATAAAAAATAAATATAATATAAAAATAATTAAAATATAATATAATAAATAATATCAAGACTGACATGAATATATAAACATATCAAAAAATATATAAAAATAATTATTAAAGTTTAAAAATGTTAATTCTTTAAATGTACAAAAAAAAACTGAATACAGACACATAAAATTCTCTTTGTATTATTTTTCCTTTTTTCTCTTTTATTTTTTTTTTCTTTCCTTTTCTTTCCTTCTTCAACAATAAAAGGAAAAAAAAACTAGAAAATATCTAAATTAATCCTACAAATACCTTTACTACCCACCCTTCGATTTTCCCGAACAAAAGAGCTCAATTCCAATTTTGCGTGTTCTCGTACCTTGGAACACTTTTAAGTTTTAATTATAAGTATAGATGGATCAATTTCTTTTTTTTTTTAACTGGAAAAAAATTGGAAGAAAAATGGCCTTTTTTTTTTTTTTGGGTTTTTGCTAACATCACAGGCTGCGCTTGAAACTTTGAGAATTATGATCATCGAACAGTTTATCTTTTATCACTTAACACTTTTTTTTTTGTGCATAAAGAGTTCAACGTGAGATAATCGAATGAATCCTAAAAGTTAGGATTCAAATTTTAAAAATTTATTATATAAATTAATTGAATTAAAATTTAAATTTCGTTTGATTTTTTTTATTATTTTAGATTTTTTCACTATTCCTAAAGTAGGGATTAAAATGGTGAAATGAAAGGAAAAAGCAATAAAGAATCCAATGCTTAATACAATTAATTTTTACATTATTATTAAAAGTTAGTATTTAATAAGATTAAAGCTTGAATTTCAATATTTATAATTTTTTTTAAATTATAATCTTTTTTTATATAAAAAAAAAAGGTTAGATTTAGTGGTTCAAAAGGTTGAAACAAAGCAAATAGGTACGTGCAAACAAGAAAATATTGCACTTGTCCTTGCGAGGAGGGGGATTTCCCTGGAAGTGAAAAGTGACACTCCAACGGAGAATTAAAGACAAAGCAAATAAACATTACATCCTTTTTTTATGTGATAAACATGCACTTGATAAACAAAAAGCGCAGTTACTTCTTTTCATGAAATCAAGGAGGTGCCATTGTGGGTTCACTGCCACCCCTTGAAGCCTAAGCTTCTTTTCCAAAGAAGATTTTATTTTATTTTTCTTAGTAACTTTTTTTCTGTTTCCTTCAAATTAAATGTTATTTTTGAACTTAAAAGGACCCTAATTTTGAGGAATGAATAGTGATATGGTTACTCACAACAATGGCTGTATATCTTTGGCTGGTGATTTCAAATTTGGGATTTTCAATTACTGATATATATATAT
>JBBYHM010000006.1:5778016-5806585 GCA_038381775.1 Adansonia rubrostipa | reverse complement strand
GGATTCTGTAGTTGCTGCGTATCTGTTTTTATATAGCATGTCAACTTTTAAATGAATATATGTTCACTTCAACTGTCTATTTTTTAGTTATTATAAAATGTTAATTTTTTTTAATTAATTTTAGTCGCTAAGCCTATAAAAAAATGATAATTATTGTATGCAATTATCAGGTTGTGTTTAGAATATAAAGTTTGCAACAGAGGGGTAGAATTTTTAGGTGAAAACCTCCTACTGGCAATTCCCCATATATCTGGGCATTCAAACAACTATGATTGGCTCTGCCTAAAGGTGTTGGTGGCCAAGCCGCGGCGTGATCTTTTCTATTTCCTTTATCAAAATCCGATCTGAGTTAGATCTAGACTGATCTAAGCTCAGTCTGAATAAAAAATCATGTCCGCCAATTTAATATGGACAAGTAGCTCAGCTTTTGATTTCTTTCTAATTTTTTTGTTTACCTCTCCATATATAAGAATACCCCACGAGAATTTTTTTGGCATATAAATAATTAATGTGAGACTATAATTAAAGTTTAGTTGGAGCATCTTCAGGATTACAAATAATGGAGAGCTGTGTTTCATTTTTTTTTCAGTACACCGACTAAAATGAGCTCGAAAATAAATTAGTAAGTCTACTTGATTGTGATTTTCGAAGTTGTATACGTAACTTGAGTTTGGCTTTGGTCAATCGCGTGCGTGATTCCTGGCAAAGCATATATTTTTAAGTGGGTGGAAGGCTAATGATTTCAAATCAACTCCTCATTCATTTATACATAATACCATCAAAATCTGGTGATTGCTGAGAACTTATATAAATGAGTATTCTCAATATTATATCCCAATATTAATCATGTCATATGAATCTGAGTGAAACATTTAATTATAAACTCACGTCTGACATTCAATTCTTTCGCTTTAAAACTCTCGGGATTCGGGAGTATGTAAAAGATTATAATGGTTTAGACAAAACAAAAGTAAAGGAATGAAAACATACGAACCAGTATTAGCAGCAAACAGTCGGATCTTCGAAGACAAACACTTACTAGCGGTGCGTTTTGTGGGTTGCGCTAGGACAATGTCATGTCAGTGGCGTGGACAGCGTGCCGCGGCTCTTTTAATTAATTAATCAGTCCAAAAGCGAACTTTAAATGATGCCTCCAGTATATAAATATATATATATTTATTTATTTATGGTCGTAGATAAGGAGCTAGGGGGGAAGATTTTGTCGATAGTCTTTAGTAACTAATCTCAGTCCATCGACCTACAGGATTTAATTCCATATCTTTTGATTAATTTGAAACAAACATTTTCTTCCGAAGATCATATGCTTTAGCCATGATAAAATCAGGCTCCAATATATTCTTAAGCAAACCAATTGTTTCAACACATTTGGTTTGGTCGAAACGGGTAAAGATTCTCGGATTATTGTATTAGATGGACATGTTTTACAAGAGATTTACTTCAGGCCAAGCTTTGCTAAATTCTCCATACGTGACAATAGCATTTCAAGTAAGATCAAATTTTATATAAATATAAAATATTTTAAATATAATTATTTTATAAATATATAAAATTTAAAATAAATATATAATTACGTGTGCTGATTACCGATTTTTATTTTTATTTTTTTGCAAGTTTAAGGAAGTCACCGAAGCCTTTTTGGGGTAGTCAATATCAAATTTAAAAAACGAGAAAACAGACCGAAAGTGAACATCTTTTTAATCAAATCAGAAATCATCTTAGGAAATTTCAAAGAACCTTTTAGACATGTCTGGGCTTGGAATGTGACCCTGAGCTTAAATCCCGGGGGTTATAAGAAACAGGTAGGTCTTAAAAAGTTTGCCTTTGTCGGGCATCTGATGAGTTAAGTCATTGGACCTGGTCATGAAGCAAACATAAGCCAATGTCATGGTCAAAATAGAACTCTGTTGTTAAGGAAAAAAAAAAAAAAGACAAGATTTTAGGTTAAAAATCTGGTAATAATTTGAAAAAAATGAGAAATGTGTTCACTGGTTTAGTGAGAAACAGCGAATGTTGATGCAAACGGATTGGCATTATTTTTACGTTGGATATAATGCGGCTTTGCGTTCCGTGTAGGGCAATTATGAATTATGAATTGAAGTTTGGTCGCTAAGTACAGAGGCATGAACTTTGCTGATATCTAGTCATGGACCCAACAAAGATGGTGATGGATAGGTTAACCAGAGATAAAAAGTGTTGCGAACATTAAATTTATTAAATATTATTTTTTAAAAATAATTATATAAATTAATAAAATTAATTTTTAAATTCATAAATAATTGTTGATCAAATTAAATTAAAACTTTACAATTTGATTTAAATAATTGAAGTTGTTAAATTTTTGTATCAGTTTTTGTAACTTTTGCTTAACTTGGAACGGTAACGAAGTATGGATTTAATGAGTAATGACACATTATGGTTCAAGATTAAAGAGTTTTCTCTCAAACTCGTTCGTTATTGTCGATAATAAAAAGGCCAAATAAATAAATAAATAAAAGGAAGTGCTGCTGGACTTGGACCTCTGCTGATTAGAAATTGGGGGTAATTTATGGGCCTAACCTCGGCATTTTTTGGAATCGCTGATGGGTAATTTTCCCGATTAGACAGTAATTTATATTGAATTGATATTTGAATTTAATAAAATGATATAAACTCAAACGAGAAATAAACCCCAAAAAAATCAAATGAAATCCTTTTAATAAATATGAATTTAAAAATATTTATATATTTTCACTTAAAGTAAAAAAAAAAAAAACCAACAAAGTAACTTATTTTCAGAATAATAAAGAACAACTTTTTAAATAAATTGTTTTATATTTAAATGATAAGGATATCCTTTTAGTTTATTGGATTCTTTGGTTTATGCAAGGCTTGGGTTTTGGATGTTTTAATTAGTTTTGATATACTAGTTGAAAACATGCATGTGTGTGTGTATATACACACCATAGATCCTTTTTAAGGGAAAATGAAAATTTTCCATTAATTATTTGCTTACCCTTTTTGAATATCTTCATTAGTAACATGATGTAGATGCTCCAATGTAAATTTGGGCTAAATTCAACTAAAATTCATAAAAATTGAAAATTTTTACATATTTTTTTATTTGACTTGAACCCAATTATTTAAACAAGAAAATAAATATATTTATCCTTGAAATGGAGTGCAAACAATAATTCATTGTGTAAATTTAAGTTGTGCTTTCTTTATTTACCATAAAAAAAAAAAGAAAAAGAAAAAGAAAACCTTCATTTTCAAGGTGACCTCATTGATGACGTAATTTGACATAAGTTTACATTGAAACATCTTAGTAACATCCATTGGTATATTTTATGTATCCCCCAATGTCATGAAAGACGACTTGTAGGAGAAGAATAAAAAAAAAGGTAATAGCTGACACTGATTACTTGTTTTACAAGTTAGCCTTTTATTTTATACCAGGTATTGATTGAATAAAAATCGATTAAATCCATATATATAAATATATATGTATTGAATTATTTATGTTTATTCCAGTATGTGCAGACTCTTCAATTCTGGGACATGCCACGAACATTTTATTCAGTAATGATCTTCATTTCGCTCTCTTTTACATTTTTATAGTCATCTAATAATTAAGCAATATTTGCTTTCATTTAAATTAAACTTCACACCAATGTAATGGCTGGAGGAGACCTCTCGAATGCAAAGCTCTGGCAATCCTTAACTTTTATTGGTCCTTTTTTTGCTTTGCAGAAAATTGTTGCTTGAATCTTGATCACGTTTGCTGGCGGCTGCTAGCTCTTCGCAGAAAAACACGTTCCTTGAACTAAGGAAATTAGGATTACTTACTTCAGCTTTTAGTGCAGGCATCGGCAAACACTTCATTAGTTCATTTTCATGGTGTCCCCCTTGATGACGATTGATCATGTATACGAAGATGACGATGAAAGATTTTTTGAAGGGTCCATTAATTTTGTGTTCACCTTCCTTCGGTCCATATATATATATATATATATATATATATATGTTGTCAGATCCAAGCAACCAATTCCTACTTTTTCTCGTGATTAATGGCCTATAGGCTTATAGCCCACCCTAGTATTTTTCTCAGATCAAGCAACTGAATCCATGTTTTTCTCCTGCTGTCCTTGATTTGCTCAGGTTTATGATGGCTGAAGCCAGATCTAATTTAAACCTCAGCTTGAACCCTTCTTCATCATCAACTTTCAATCCTGGTATTAATGGAGGACGGACCCAGATCAATGAACTCTGTATTGGTTACTGGGGATTTGACTCATCTCGCTACTCTACTTGTCTATTTAAATGGCATTCCCCCTTCTAGGATGAACAGCTAGACAAGCCTATTACCAGGCTACCATTAACATCCATGCATTAATACTACTCATCAGGCTTCCACAAGTTGTTTCTACAACATATTACCTAACAGCGAATTTATTACAACATTTTGTTCATGTTCAAAGGTTTAACCAAGGACCGCAATGGCAAAATCTCTTAAATGCAAGGCCTTTGCAGGGAGGGAAGAGATTGACCCTGGATGATCTTGATCCTTCCATTGGAAGGGCAAGTTGACAGCTTCTACTTCTTCCTTTTATACTGCAGAGGTCTGTTTTCTTCCAAAATATTTAGCTTCTCTTGCTAGGAAAACACGGAAAGACAAATCTTCTCCATTTTGCAAAAAATTGTAATTAGACCATTTCCCTCGATTAAATTGGTTTGATACCAGCAAAATCTTGCAATACTAATCTTTTGTTCAAAAATATCTCGTATGTATAATTGTTAAGCTCAGACGGCGATATGTCAGATAAAAAGATACAAGGTGGGAGCATCGATTTAAATTCCAATAGTGGACGTATTTTGGATTCGGCATTGTCAATTACTGTAAACGTCAACCATACAATAAAATACCACTAAAGAGTGAGCGAAAGAGTAGTGAAAGAAGTCGACAATATAAGTAAGGGTAAGGAAATACCAAACCTTTGAAAATAGTTATCAGTTAAACAAATCCCATTGCATTTATTAAAACTGTGCTGGAATATTGTCATTACAATTTGGATGTGTCTATGGCCGAATAGTATATCCTATTAAAAAAGTGCAATTCATGTTCAATGCATGTAGAATTGGATTCGACAAGTGCAATTCATGTTGTCTATATTGTCTATACGATTTGACAAGTGCAATTCATGTTCAAGTCATATAGAATTGGATTTTAAATATAATTTTTTAATTTAATATGTGTCGAATTTTTATAATATTAATTTTTTAAATATTATTTTAAATAATGAAATAAATTTTTGAATAGAGCTTGTAATTTAGACTTTGGGGGCTCATGTTTCTTCAATGTGCCAATCAGTGGCAGAGGCCCACAACTGCAAGAAAGACAAAATGCAATCAAGCATATTAAATGTTGGCGGGTCTTGCTTGTTTCTGCATGCTGAGAAAATGGGACCCTCTCCCCTTCCTCATGAGCTTCTGCCTTTCTTTTTTAGTTTCGATTCTGCCATTTTTGTGCAATTGAACAGATTTCAAAGGCAAAGTTGGCCGTGGTGAAATTTTTGTTAGCTTATGTTTTAATGTATGGGACCGCTGCCACATGTGCCAAGTTGCAGTGGCAGAAAGCCTCACTTCAAAAACTTTTAAAAACCCCCCAATCAAATGACAAATTCTCCACTTGAAGAAACACCGAACAGCATAACTCATAAATATGCTAATGCAACTTTGTCAAAGCCATAATCCCAGTAACCAGAAGTTGTTTCTATATGGGGTTTCAGGTTGTTCTTTCCTCCTTTATTTTGCTTTGGACCAAAGATAACCAAATTATAAGTAAACAGTCAAATAGTAAGGGTGAAAAATACGGTATTTTTAACCAAAAAATAATGTTGTTGCCCTTAGGACATAAAGTTGATCAAGTTGACAAAAGGGTACTCTCGTGATGATACAAACCATGTTCCAAATATTTGGACTATATATGTACGAATTAGAAACTGTTTAAACTGGAATTTATCGACAAAAACAAGCTTGATTGCACAAAGAATAGTAGAAAATTAAGGCAACATGAACTTTACAGACCTTTTATATAACAAGCCATTAAGAACTTTATCCTTCAAGAAGCTTACATGACAACCAACTAACCAGCAAACTAACTGTAAAGACAAAATAGAATAGCATTTTGGATGTAGAAGAAAAGCTAGTTTTTTAATATCTTTTGACGTTATACAGTGCAATATCTTATTCATTGTAAAAGACACCATGTGCACTAGTCAACTCAAACTTGCTACAAAGTTCATTTTATTATGATCTATGGCAAACGCATTTATAGTGATATGCACTATTGATTGGGTCATTTCCTTCAACTGGAACTTGTTCAGCACTACATTTGTATTTGCATCCTCTACATTCGTTATAAGTGCAGGTAGGCACTGTGGATCCAATCATCAATCTCGTTGGATTTCTTCTGCTCATCTTTGGTTCATTGCTGCCCTGGTAATTGCCTCAGAAATGTTTCAGTTCAGAAAGTCTCAATTTATAAAAAACCAGTAAAGCAAAATGCTGGGATTCGTAAGCCGTGCTTTTGAAACTTCCCCTTACCTGCAAATGCCATGGAATAGAACGAGGGAGTCCTGGTTGGAAAGCAAGTATTATTACTTGAGCTCTCCTAGACCCTGCAAAATTGGAACCATAGGCATATCATAACAACTAACCTAAATGCAACATCGTTTAGCAAGTGCAGAAGAAGAGAATCCATGCTTTACAAGCAAGCCGAATGTAAGCTTAGGAAATGCATTTCCAACATTAGAAGCCTAGTCAGAAATCTGCTAGGAAGATTAATTAAAAACAAAAAAATGAACAAGGAAAGGAACAGCTAGGGCGATGATTTTGACCTTGCGCTGCAAGGAAGAAGTTGAAGAATAACATGAGTAAGTAGCTTAGTTTAAGGTTGCCCATTCTCCCCTTTGTATTTTAAAGTTTATAGGTGATACATATAAAGTTGTAGCCCTATGCATATATATATATATATAGGACAAATTAGGTGGTCAATTAATGACCATAAGAGATAGACTGGCAAGTGTTGCAGTGACCTAGAGAAGAGCTTCCCAAACATCAAGGCCGACAGATTTGCTTGTTGGTGGCGAAACCATGGGAGCAGTAGATTGACTTCTGGAGTTACAAAAATATCCAATTGGTTTTCTTTAATGGTAATTCAAGGGAGGGTTGGATTAGGACCAGTAGGTTGATATGTTGGTTGGCATAGAAGCGAAAATCTGAGATGTGGGGCCATGGGTGGGGGGAATCATTTAGGTTTTGTCTACAGTTGGGAAAATCATTTGTATGCCCTTGAAGACGAATGGACGTACCAACTCAACCACAAAAATGAAGCATCCAGGAATTGGAAACTGTTCAAATCCATATATGTCCTCCCTTGGCTTTAGTCGTAGAAACGAATGATAATGGACTACAAAGTTTTATGCCACGGTTTAGTTTAGAACATGTGCATCTACAGTTCTCAACAAATGAAGAATGTAATAAAATTAGGATCTTCTTTTCCCAAATCCCAAAACAAAGTCGGCCGGCTCCACCTCTAAATGACGTGAGTTTTGAACTTGGGCAATGTCAATCATTTGCCTTCCAAAATGAATAATCTCTGTGCATGGTAAAAGCCTCGTGAACCATGGGTAGGCATGTTGTCATGGTACGGAGAAGAATCACGAATCCCATGTCATATTAAGGTTCGATTGAATTATGTTTTATTTTTTAATAAAATTGAGAATTTCAATAAATCAAAACCGATAATCATATTTCACAGGTTTCTTTAAATTGTGATAGTTAATAACAGAGTTTGTTTCTTTTTTTTCATTTTCCAACGTTTGCACGAGGCCCACCATAAATAATTGGGTTTTTTTTTTGTTAACAATTTAAAGCATAGTGGGAATCATCTCTATAAAAACCGGTAGTAATAAAAAGTAGAAAAGCGAAGTCTTAAGTTAGACAAGATGGCGAGGATTGGAGTCCAGCGTATGGGCCTTGGAGGAAATGTGTGAGTCCAATTGGATGACCAGCCCATTCATTGAGGCTCACTCCACATATCCCCAAATTAAGTCAAAACAATTTTATTCTTTTGTGCTTAGTTAAAATCATAAAGATGAAATAGTAAAAAAAGGAAAAAAGAACACATCTTTTTAGTCAACATAAGCCTACAAAAATATGCTGTTGAATGGAGAATTTATCTATCATTATGTAGAATGAAATTTGCAACTTTTTAAATCATAAATGCATTATTTTGAGGCTTTTCTTTTTATATTTTTACTACTAAAGTTCATATCATAATTGATTTTAAATGAATAAATGATTGAAAATAACATCAATTATCAATATAAGTAATTTCTAAAAAAGTATAATTATACATTTTGTTATATCAAAAAATTACAAATATTGTATATAATAATTTTAATTCTTTTTAATTGTTGTTAATAAAAGCAAATGGTAAAAGTGCAAACCTTCTATTTTTGCCTTTAAAGCAGTTTTGAGGTTTGGAGAATCCCGCGAATACCCGACTTTACAAGGATACCTCACCTGGCCCCCAAGTCTTCCTCCTCCTGTTTATGGCCCTTAGGCTTTAGCTTCGCCGCTATCATTGGCAGCCGGAAAAATGATGTCAATGCAGGCAAACAATCCCTTTCCTTTACTTCCCATTCACTTCCTTCCCAAAGGAAAGCACCCTTTTTCTCCCTCTATATCATCACCCACAACTATGCCATTGCTGATCACCATTTACAAATATTGTTTGCTCACAACCTTCCCTTGTATTTCCTTCCTGTTTCAGCTCTTTTTTTCTGTTTTTTTTTTTAGCAACAAAAAATGAAATCTCATGGACCCAAGGTTATTAAAAGCTCCCCTTTAAAGCCTTTGATGTTCTCGAACCGGGTGATGTTGAAAAGCATATTTGAAGGTGGTGATGGCAAGGCGGGTTTGGTTGGTAAGAGAGTTGTAGTTGGAGGGTGGGTGAAATCTTCCAAGGAGGTTAAGAATGAGCCAGTGCCACCGCCGCCGGCTCCAGCCGGTGCTCTCCCTGCTGCCGCTTCTGCAGGGCCTAAAGACGTAAAATTTGTGGAAATTCTTAAATCTCGTATGCCGTGTCTCAGGACTATTGGCAGGGTTTTGGGTGGTTCTGCTAGGTCCCCAGCTGTTCGAGAAAAGTTGCAGTCTTTGATTCCTGAACCAACTCCTCCTTCCACTTTTTTTCTTTTAGAAATTAATGATGGCTCTTGTGTATCAAGTCTGAAGGTAATCTCAAATCCTTGAATTTGTTTTTCTCTTTTTAGAGTGATTACTTAGATTGCTTGTTGATGCAAATTCCTAATTGATATTGAGAATTTCTCAGGTTGTGATAGATTCAACTATAGCTCCAGTGCCAGCAGGCCAGCTTCTACCATCCGGAACATCTGTATTAGCCGAAGGTGTTCTGGAAAAACCATCAGCCCCTGAAAAACAAGCCATTGAGCTTAAAGTAGAGAAAATTCTTCATGTCGGGACAGTAGAGCAAGATGCGTATCCTTTGTCAAGGAAAAGATTACCTCTTGATTCTTTAAGGGATTATCCCCATATTCGTCCTAGGACAACTACGGTATTCTCTGCATATATCGCTTTTTTCTAGACGTTCTGTCATAAGGAAAAATACCTTGAAATTGAACGTAATATACTCTTTAATTACTATGTTTTACATTGCAGGTGGCATCCGTTACACGAATTCGCAGCGCCCTAGATTCCGCAACCCACACGTTCTTCCAAAACCGTGGTTTTTTACATGTCCATGTGCCAATTATCACAACCATAGACTCCGAAGGGTTCAGTGAAAAGTTTCAGGTTACAACTCTTCTAGAAAAACCAAGCAAGGAGGAGGAGCCAGTCGGTGTTAGTGATGCTGATGCTGTTAGCCTGGAAACTGTTAAGGCTGCCATAAAGGAGAAATCCAATCAAGTTGCACAACTTGAGAGAAGTGACAGCAATAGAGAAGCATATGTTGCTGCTCTTCAGGATCTCCTAAAAACAAATGAATTAGCACAACAGATTGAAGCAAGAGAAAAATCCAAACGGGTAACCGCAGTGAAGTTTGACGTGAAATTCAATGAAGATTTCTTTGGTCGCCAGAGTTATTTAACTGTTTCTGGTCGCCTTCATCTGGAGAGCTATGCGTGTGCTCTTGGACATGTTTACTCATTTGGACCCAGATTTCGAGCTGATAAAACATTTTCCGCCAAACATGTGGCTGAAATGTGGACAGTTGAGGCCGAAATGGCTTTTTCTCAATTAGAGGTAAGCCTTGGCATAATCAAGGCTCAAGCATCTTATGTAATTTCATGGCCATGTTCGATATTTCAATTCTGTTGACATTAGCTCTTCTCCCAGTCCTTAGGTAGTTCAAGTTATTCTGTATTTGTAGCATGCCTAATAACTGTCGCACATCTTTCATGGGAAAATATTTGCAGTTCACTCAGAACACTGGAATTATTTCCCCTCCCTCTCCGGTGATATATATATTTGGTGGTTTAGAGGCTTTACATATCTTTATTTGATGAAAACATTTTGAAAAAAATGTATATAATTTTCTTCTTCAGCTTATATTTGAATGTATTTTTATATAGATTAAGATCACATTGATATCTTGATTGGAGTTTCCAGGATGCCATGAAATGTGCCGAGGACTATTTGAAATTTGTCTGCGGATGGATATCGGATAACTGTTCAGAAGACATGAAGTTTGTCTCAAAAAGAATTGACACGATTGTTGCTCATTGTCTTGAATATATGACATCGAGTTCTTATGACAAGATTCCCTATAGCGAAGCAGTGGAAATTTTGAGTAAGGTAAACCTGGATATCATGTAACTCCTGTACATTAGCCCAGCCAACATATCAACCATATCTTTAGCAACTTCTATCTGACAAAAGTTTTTCATTTGTGGACAACAGGTAACGGATAAGGCTTTTGAAACACAATTTCAGTGGGGTTTGCCTTTGACAGATGAACATCTAAGGTATTTATAATGTGGCTATTGACCTAGCATTACACATGCAAATATCCTAAAGAATTGAACACGAAGAGTGTTCCAATTAGCATGGTTCTTACTATCCATTTACTCGATGGCAGCTACTTGGCTGATGATCACTATAAGAGGCCTGTAATTATTTATGATTATCCAAAAGCAGTTAAGCCATTTTATGTTCGCTTGAATGATGACGGAAAAACAGTTGCAGCATTTGAGATGGTTGTGCCGAAGGTAAGTCTAACGTTTCCTTAAGAAGTCACGAGCATCTTATTGCAGTTATCTTCTGGTACCAAAATGGTGCGATGGTTTAGAATGGCTCTAATGCTTGATAATGGCATGCAGATTGGAACAGTGATTAAAGGAAGCCAAAATGAAGAGCGCTTTGACATGCTAAATAAAAGGTATAATGCCATCCTTGTCATATAGTCTCATTGCACCATATATTTGTTGTCCCACTACAAATAATTTATAACTAAATGTTGGGAAATTTTGGAGTTAAATGACACTGGCAATAGTGCAAAACACTAACTAGTGTTCATGATTGTTAGCATATTAATGTCGTAAAAGCCACAATTATTGATCAAATGGGCTTTAGTGCTCCAACTTGAGAGTTTCCAGTAAGTCATGGTCATGAAAATTTGACGAGTTATTTGGATGTTCATCTAATGCTGTTGTAGTTTGACTGCTATGTCATATGCTTTACAAGTTGATGACTTTCATCAAGTACGGAGACGATATAATTTTAATCTTGTTGCGTTTATGATAATATCATACTTTCAGTCACTGTGGGAAATGTTTTGAAGGTTGATAGTGTATTTTTTGGAAAGAAAGAACTAATAATATTAGAACTAATATGGCTGAAACTGAAAACCTATAGACCCCGTTGCTGCCGATATGCCAGCTCTTCGGGATCTGAGTTTCTGTGCATTTTAGTTTTGGTTTATTCTTATGGGCTTAACCATTCTCAATACTTCCTCATTGATGCAAAGACGATTTCTCATCATCCGCTATGGTTTTCTGATTTCAGGATCAAGGAATTTGACTTGCCAACAGATCAGTATGAATGGTACCTAGATCTTCGCAGGCATGGAACTGTCAAGCACTCTGGATTCAGCCTAGGGTTTGACCTGATGGTTCTCCTTATCACTGGCCTAAGTGACGTCAGAGATGTAATTCCTTTTCCCAGAAGTCATGGCAAAGCCAACAATTAAGAGGGCGCGATAAAAGTTCATGAAAATAGAGATCACCAGTTTCAACTTGCTTGTGTTTCAGATAAAGAGAAACTTGTGTAGACAAATATACTGAATGTAACATAGGAGAAATATATTATTCTTGTTGATACCAAGTGCACAAGTTAAATTAAATGAAAAAGAAACTACCGTGCGGTTTGCAAATCTTTGAAACAAACTGGTTTTTGGCACATGAACTATCGCCATTGTTTTGCCAAAAGAGGTACGATTGTTTGAATCGAGTAGGAAGAAAACGGATAAAACTCGTAGCAAGCATGATAACTACTGTATAGGACCTGACAATCCTTCCTGTTGTCGGAAAAGTTTCAGAAATTTCCAACGGAAAATGCCAGGCGTTGAGCACAATTTATGTGAGGTGGGTCCCTTGCGCACTACACCAATGCATGAAGTGTCTCAAATGGTGACAGTTTGGTCTTACCTTTCCCAAGCCATTCATTCTTTTAGCATGACAGCTTCTGATCTAATTTTATCCGTCAGAGGCTCCAAGTTCTTTGTTTAAACTTCGGGGATCTGAGACATTTTCAACATTAATATAGAATATAACAAACGATGTGTCAACTTCGTTTTTATTTTGGATAATTGGAAAAAAAAAAACCCTTTTAACTTAATTCCCCACTGTTCATCAGCGAAACTGCTTATATAGAGAAGGTCATTTGTCAATGTATGATCGTCAAACTTGCATGAAAGTCTTTTAAGGTTGGATGATCGTTAACGTTTTCAAAATCCAAAGTATTTGCCAATGATGGGATCAAAATGCCATTCCAGTCTTGTTTCTGCGGCTAGCGGCATCATGCAGTTGACAAAAGCCGAATGACGGGCGTAGCCAGTTCTCTTATTTACGCCTGAATGAGGATGATGGTAACCGTTGGAGCAATTTTTATCTTTTTTTTTTTTTGCTAATTAAGGCACCGTTTGCAGCATATGATTGGTTTATACTTAAGATAAGTCCATAATCTTTATGAAGTGGGGCAAAATAAAGTCTCCTAGATAGGCAGTAAAATTGACACTGGAGGGACTAAAAAGAGCGGTAATGGTAAAACTAGTTATTATAGCACTAAGATTAGATACTGTAACGATGAAATTAAAATTAATGGTAAGATACGTGTTTGGATTCAATCGCATCAGTAATGATGAGATTAACATGAAAATGATCGTTAAGGACATATAAGTGTATTGATAAATTATTTTTATGTATGTTTTAATAATAGTTAAAATTTTCACATATATTATTTTATTTATTTATTTATTTAAATGTTTTAATTAATTAATTTTCTATAAATTTATACATTTTTTTATTTTATTAAACAAATAATTCAAATTTTTAAATAAAATATAAAAATAATTTAAAAAACAAAAGGGGTGCAATTATAATTTTTTCAAACAACTACTTACTTAATAGATAAATACAAAATAAAAAAATATAATATCGTAAATAATATTTTTATGTGATTATTTATTTTTAATTAAATTTTATTATTACATAATATAATTATTTGTCTAATTTCTTAATAATAAATTTAATTATATAATAATACAAAACATAATTAAAAACAAAATTATGGTTTAAAATGTAAAAGACCCTCCAAAGGAGGCCAGTGAGACACCATGCTGGCCTCCTTCCAAATAGGTACATCGGTGGATTGGAGCACAGAAGTGTGCCAATCTCATTGAACTGGGTCCGTTTGAAACCAAACGAACCCTTAAGTAATTTTAAATTGTCACAATGGGTCAGTTGAGTCTGGATTGCTAATTGCTATGTCATGTAATCTTATGCTTTCAGCTTTTATGGACTTTCAAACTGATAAAAGAAATGAAAACACCTGGCGACCCAGTTATGCCTTGTAATTTTATACTCAGCAATAAACACGACGTAATATAAAAAAATTTATATAATATAAAATATTAATATTTTAAATTTTATATAAATATATAATATTTTATATAAAAATCTGAAAACAAATAATCACGACATAATTATATGTATTATAAAATATAAACGAATTAAGAACGATCAATAACTATCTAAAAATATAAAATCATCTTTTATTAGCAAAAAATTATTTTTAATAGTAGCTTTTAAAATTAAGATAATATTTTATCTTAAGACTGCTAAATTAAAAAAAATTATTATCGCTTTTATCTTGTCCGTACAAATTTCTTTTCTTCGTAGCGATGGATTGGATTGCCCTGGTGTTATATGTATCCTTTCTAGTTGCTGGAAAAGTTAACGGAGATCTCCGGCAGCAGCTGCCAGGCACTGAACACTATGCGTCCGAAATAGGCCCCTCGTTGCCTGTTCCATTGCAAACAGTGACAAACTTCGACACTACCGTCTCGAGTTTCCCAACTCCCCGTGGTCCAAATTTATCCATGGCGAGGCCTATTTCCTACCCAAAACTTTCAGTATCTGTAACCTTCTCAATATTAGTATACTTTATACTAAATAACGATTTATCAACTAGTCCACCGATCTTCTTGTTGCTAAACCGTAAAAGGCAATGGTGATACTAAAATCCTCGCATCAGCTTGGTTCGGACAAAGTTGCCGGATTTGCTTTGCTGCGTTGAACTTTGTTGCTGCTTACAGCTCCTATGCACCGGGCCAGGCCATAGACTTTGTCTAGGTCGTAGCCATAGGAAGTGGCAGCAGCATCAGGCGTCGATAGAGCTTGAGAGGCCAGTTTAGCCAGCAAATGATCGATTTTATCTGATATCAGGCTACTGCTACTTATGCTAGCATCTTCATTGCAAAAGTGGCCCAAATTCTGCGCCCCAACTCTCCAGTGAAAAATAAGAAAAGAAAAGTAATGGAGGACAGAGCCATGGTTTCTTGTTATTTGCTAGATGTTTGCTTCATCAAATATCCGGCGCCTTTATTGGATTAGTCTTTAGAAGTAAAGCTTGAGCTTGTAGTTGTGGCTGTGGATGCGAAGAAATACTGAAGCAGTCATTGTTGCCCAATTGTCACTTTAGGCAGTAGTCGCCATCAAATCCAGTAGTCCACAGTCAACACCAAGTAGATGTTTCTTTCCCCTTTTTTTTTTTTTTTGGGTAAGTTATCACAGTGGCATTTTGTATATCTATTACCCAATTTCTCCATTTGCAACTTAAAATGTTGTGAAAACTAATTATATCTCAGTTTTCGAAACAAATTAAGAGAAATTATTTGTATGACTATGATTACAATTTGTTAAGATTTAAAAAGAGTTTAGATCCTTTAAGAATGAACCAATTTTTTTACACATATAATATTGGATTCCAAATAAAATATAATTTTTTTTCTTCATTTTCGTGAAGTGATAGTTTTTATTCCGAAATTCTAATTTTAATCTTTTAAAATAAAGTTTTTTCCCTATAAAAGAGATCAAAGAGAAAAAAAATATTAAAAATGCTAGAATTCAAATTCGAAACTCACCACCCCTTGAGGGTGAAAGCATAAATTAACCGATCTAAAACCTGATAAATTAGTCGGGTAAATAAAACATCCGTTAAGAGAATAATACGTGTAACAAAATGATCACATTTCAAATGAAATGGAAATATCAGCTGAACCGAACAAACAACTAACGAGTAGTTTTAATTAAAAGTACATGAATAGAATAAAAAAATGAAACCATGAATCAACCATCCATTCCTGGTCCTAAAAATATCAATGTTAAAAAACTTAGACCATGAACAACTCATCAAAGTACAAGACCACCCCAAAAATTGATTCAAATCCATCAATCCGAGACGGTCCATGAGTGATCCTATCGTTGCTCACCTCTACTGTCATCCGCTAACGGCATCTAAGACTTGCATTCTAAATAACATCAACAAATATTTACAGTGGTGGAGAAAGCTGCACAACGGAACTGACTCCCACATCAAAAGAGGACTTGCTGCCTTAAATATCATTAAATAAATATATATTATGAACACCACCCATGATTCCTTCAAGGTTTCCGCAATGCGGATGCTGCACCCATGACAACAGCCAAGATGATACCCACACCAGCCCCAAAAGAGGCACCCACAGCTGCTGATGTAAGAGAGGATGTCTTGGGTTGAGAATCCTTCTTCCCATCTACTGCCATAGCTTGCTCTCGTGCCAACTCCAATGAAAGCCTATATCTAGCAAGTTCCTTCAATTCGATATGAAACCAAAAAAAAACTCAATTTGCTCATCACGATATGATCTTTAATAAACTAACAACAAACCAAATTATGTAGTTTATCATAGCAACTACAACAAGTACCAGTAAGTTGAATTTTATATTTCCTGTATACTTGATCAATTATCGATAACAGCCGTTCAAAGTTCATCATATTGATTTTAACTATTAAAAAATGCATATGGGAAATAAGGAAATAGTAACTTCGCAAAAACTCATGTGAACGTAATGAGGTGGAATACCCTGCAATGATAACTAAGCTGTCCAGTTAAAAGTACGAGAGCTGCAGATTCATGAAGCAAATAGATCCTCATACCGTATATTCCAATTTCAATCACAAAATTAGTAACAATGTATTTTGCTTTATTTTTCTTCACTCTTTTTTAGCTAGTTTCCTAAATAATTACGAATATCCAAATCTGTAAATTTTTTTTTTTATACTCCAAGCCTGCAGATAAGGAACTCATTAGTAGATATGCATATTAAAAGCTATTCGTAATCTACAATTGTACCTCGACGGAAGCTTCTTCATGGCTCCGAAGAACACGGTGGACAAGATCGCAAAGAGAATTAACCCGCTCCACAGGGAAAACAATGTTTTTCCTTTGGAAAGACCCGAGAGCAAGGTCAATGGGAGCGGATAGAAGCTTCTGAACACCCATTCTCCCATCAGAATCTTCACTTATTACACCCCAAGGCAATGAAACAGTAGCAGCACCAGGCATAACGTAAGGGCAAGAATTGATAACTTCAGTGGTGCTTGGAGATGCTTGATACGCCTGAACAACTGTATTAATAGCAACTCTCTGTTGATGTGCACTAACAGAAAATTTGTTTGTTATTGCAAGGACACAAGGTATTCCAAGAGCTTTCGCCTCATCTAATAGGAGTGACAGGGCTGGATATTGCTGCGATGCATCTGGATGATTGTACCGAGGTATCTTATGGGATAAGTTATGCACAAGAACAATTAAATCAGTCTTCCTACTAAGATCACAGATTCCCCTCCATAATTCATCCTTGAACCGAGAAGCCTCCATGGCCAGCTCCTACAACATAAAAATAAATAAATAATGGCTAAATAAATTAAGCAATTTCCTTAAAGACCAAAAGGTCGAATATTAATTCATATAATATTAATAAAGCTCTAATTACAGATTGGCTTCCACTGCTGAGGCTCATGTTAGCACCAAACGTTTTAAAGCTATATAATCAATAAATCTAAAAATTGTTCAAGTGCAATATCACCCAAGCTCCACCGTAAATTCATGGAAAGGAAGTCTAGGATAATATGAGATATAATATTTGCTATCCCACCAGAAAAGCATTATCATCTTCTAGAACTTCACAGATATATTCAAACAAAATAAATCTATACTGCATAGAAAAGTGGCCTAAGGAATAAGGAATGTTGACATAAAAGGCATCGAATCTGAGGCCAGCTGGCACAAGAACTTTGAATCATAAACATTATGTAGTTTCAACTATATTCCTCAGATTTTCACAGAAAATATACCTGCAAATTTACTCCAGGTGAATCATTGTAGCATAAGCCACCAACAATACCGTCCTGGAAATCAGCTTCTACTTGTAGATTTTCAATATTTGTAATAGTGGTCAATTTGCCTTGACCCAGTATTGCCTTGAAAAGAGAGGTTTTACCAGCACCCTAGTAACAAATCAAATAAAATATTCAGTAATGTTTGCACCAAAAAAAAAAAATCAATGATTGTGGAAAAGCAAAAAATAATACAAAATTTACAAGTTGGAAGTGAAATAAGACTACCTCTAGACCAAGAAGTCGCACCCTACGAGTTCTAACATGAACCTCCTTCAATGTAGTTGTAAAATCACTAGTACAGAATATGAAAAAGTCATTCAAACCTTCTGGCCTTTTGTATTTTTCATGATGAGATGATGCCATATTGTTTTCTCTATTGAGATTAACAGTGTCTGTTACTGTCTGGTGCTTAGGAGGTTGCCTCAAGGGAGCTCCTACTAAGACTCTTATTTTTTGTAATTCTGGTTGTTCCCGATTACCAGATGAGCAAGCTGGTGCTGAAGGAAATGATTCCACAGTAATTGAACACCTGAATACGAACCAATATCATGTCAAAGTGCTTATCATGCACCAAGAAGAGAAAGAGAGAGAGAGAGCTTGGTGCAACTTTGAGCGTATAAGATGCAGATAGACCAAAGTGACCATAATTTTACATGTGTTTTTTTGAATACATTTTGTCCAGAAAAGCAATGCAGCATGCATTATTTTACTAAAGCCATATAAAATTAGGATTGAACACCTATGCGCATTTGAGTTCAGTTGTTTTGTCATTAATCCTTTTCCAGTGAGAATCCTGAAAAATTATGACTACATCTTACCGTATTGCATGGACATAAAAATATATATACGGAAATAGAAACAAGAAAATGATGACAAACGAGTACAAGCATACCATTTGCTATTTACTTGAGCATGAACCAGTGTGCACAGATGCAACCTGAATCCAGTAATATCAACCTTCAAAGGTTCTGCATTCTTCTTGCCAGGAATGCCATTCCACCCAAGAGGCACAATGGAAGTAGCCGTACAAATAATAGGAGACTCAACAATATGCCCAAGCTCTACAGCACCTCCAACTGCAAGGCCAAGCCATTGTTGCAGATGTGGAAACTGCTGCAATTGCTCCATTGCAAAAAAAGATGAAGCATTATCATTCATGCACTGATCGTAAATTCTGCCAAAAATAAATAAATAAATAATGAATCACTTCTCTTATGGAATCCACTAACAAATGTGCCTAAGGAGGAATTATTCCAGTGGCACATCCCAAACAAGGATAAACTTTATCTAAATGAAATACTCAACAGAGTAAAGGTTCCCAAAATCCCAACCAAATGCCATATGTCCCATATCTTAATTATTTCATAAATTTCATTGCTTTTAAGCATAAAACTAGACAAAGTTGACACGAAAAGAAAATGGATAGAAGAAAAAACAAGCACAAAGAAGTGAATGAGGAGAAGCACAATGTCAAATACATGATGATCAGTAAAACGTCATACAAAGTCATTATATATACCAGTTGTCATTATTTATAGTAGTCCTTGTGAATAAATGTTTGCTATAGGAACCCTATTACAAACTAAATTCCAGGAAACTATCACTTGGCCAAAACCTAAGCACAGGTAACTGCAAACAGCCAATTTACCTAGCTACAAGAAGAACTGAAGAAGCTGTCTATGATCATCAATTCCCATCTGGCCTAGTGTTCTCTCGGTAATGGTTCAAAATTGAATCAAGTAAAAAGTATAATGCATTTTCACGTGGATAAGCTTAAGGCACAAGCAGCATGGTAAATGATAGCAGTATAAATTCAAAGACACTATTGGCAGCAATCCCAACAGCCCAACCCCCTGAAACAAGGGCACTGGATGAGCTCTTAAGATAAGGATTTAATAGGGCCACCTCTGATCAGCATATTTATTTTAAGTAAGTTTGGACCATCCAGACAGACAACAGATGTAGCCTTGAAATCATTAAAGACTTATAATGCTGGGACTAGCACATTTTCAAAGCCAGTCCATTTATCATTCTTCAATTTGACTTTTCTTTTTCAAATGGATTGGAAACAGTTATGCAACCTAGAGACATAAAACTTCATAATGACATGTTCTGAAGTGTTATGAAGTCCACACCATTGATGCAATAATTAATATTTTTTTGGGAGATAAAAGAATAATAAAGAATACTTGGATAATTAATAAGCTGATAGTTTATGGATAATTGTACATATTATTAAATAATCACACTCTTGTTCCAACTCCAGTTCTATACCTGGTCACCTAGCATTAGGAATGAATATGTATTTTCAGTAGATGACAGAATAAACAAATTAGATTAAAGAGCACTTTCTGCTTGCTAAGCATCCAACCTAAAACCGATTGGTAATAGGTGAGGGGCTCAACTTGATAGATGTGGGATAACACCGCTAGAAACTCGCCCTCACATAGAGCTCTACAAGGGCCTACATATGGATAACCTCACAAGGGTACCAAAGTCACATGGGGTTAGGCAGGAACATCATAACACGCCTGAGCTCCAATACCATGTACCAAACCTAAAACCAATCAATAATAAGAGGAAGGGCTCAACTTGAATATAAGACCACAGGAAACCCAAGACTTAATAGATGTACAACAACATCACTAAACACTGTCAAAGGACTAGCAAGCAACAATGTTGAGTTCATCACCAGTTGATATATTTATACCTTCAATTTGTTTAGACCATGGGACCTATTTGGTCACTTTATTAACTGATGTACTCAGTATCACTTGTTGTGCTTTTTTCGTGAAGAATTAATCAAAGGATAGTAAAAAATTCAAAACATAAAGATCAAATTCTGCAATGTAGGGGAATAAAGATGCTAGCTGATTTAAAAGAAGAACAAGAAATGCAACATTGTGATTAGATATTAGAATGAAACATTAATATAAACAACTCTAGGAGTTAAAACTATTGCATAATTGATCATTACCTTTGAAATCGAGACCTATATGACTTCATTGAATGAGATTGAAATCTTTCCCTTAGTTCAACAATCACAGATCTGACCTGAACATGTCTTTGCCGGAAGAAAGCAAACAAATGAGAGGTTGAATAAGACATAATCCCAGGCTCATAAATCCTAAGTGCTAATGGCTATTGAGAATGGTGCCAGAAGTTATGAAGAACAAAATACCAAATATTCATAACAAACAAAGCCTAGACAGAAGCTCCATAATCAAAGGAAACCCATACCGATGTCAACTTTGAGTACTCTGCACCTGAGAGTGACTCCACTGAAGAATTCCCCAAGAGATAAAGCTGTTATGAGTGAATTGGTTCAATAATTCATCCATATAAATAATTGAAAAGATAGCATTGCAAACATGTGGTTGTAGCAACCGTTAATCATTGTAACATTAGGAGATAATCTTAGTATGATGATGCCAAGATGCTGAAATAACCGATATCTCAGTTTTCCAATTTAAGTGAAAACTGACAATGGTTGTAAGTTGTAACTATCAGAAAAGAAAACAAAACTCCCAAAGATATCTCAATAAGGCAAATTGAAGTGTAAGAAAGCTCATTAAACTTCTCATGAAATTCCAAATTCCTCAAATAGATAAGTCAGCCAGCAGAACCAAGACCTTAGGACCATTCAGAATCAGGATTGGTTTACAGAAAACAAGATTGTCACATCCCTTTACTTGCAGTTAAGAAGCAAATGTTACCAATAGGTGATGGCAATCAACTTTTAGAACAATCTCAAAATTCCTATTTAAATTATGCTTAGCAAATAAGCAACAAAGACAAACAATTAACTGTTTTTCCACCTTCATGCATGTAGCTTTAAGTTAATTGAATTACAAACAAATGAATTAAGTATTCCTCCATAATATGTACCTGTCCAAATGGTACATATGAAGGTAAAGAAGGCACTCTTCGCCATCTCTTGCTGTCTCCACTACCATTTTTTTTCTCCATTAACTTTCCAGATCCAGTGTCCGACACACAATTATCAGTATCGGGAACTGGTTTAAGAGATATTCCATCAGTACCCTCTTGAATTTCAAGAGACTGAGGTCCAACAACTACATCCTCAATGGAAGATGTAGTTGTAGAGTCAGCTGCAGATGGCTCTATGGGGTCAACTTGCTTCCCACTGTATTTTTTAAATTGTCTTTTAACTCTTTCTAGCGGAACAAGCCTTGAAATTCTCCAGAAGGGACCCTGGACAGGGCCTACACCTATAACCAATCGCTCCCCTTCATTCTCTTTTAACTTCTCTGCCTTTCCTTTCTGTGACCCTTGTTCATTCTTTGATGTTGAACAATTGGTACTTTCCACATCAGAGGACATTAATAAACTTTGCATATTATAGTGATGGAAATAAGCAGGTGAAAGGATACGGGGTACCAGATCTTCAGGAATGCAGTAACTTTTGAAATAGTGCTGCCAGCCTTTTCTGTTAACATAACTGGCAAAATTGATTGTAGAACATGCAGAACGAAAACTTAGCTTCAGCAAAAAAATAAAATTAAATCGCAGGATAAATTTTTCAGAAAAAAGGTAGAGCACTTACTCTCTTAAAGCCGCATTTCCTACCGGAGGTTGGGAAAATGTTATACACTTGACCTGAAGCCTTTCGCTTTCTTTTGATGAAGATGATACAGCAATGACCCTCAAAATGGCAAGGGTAGCCAATGCTGCCACCTACTATGTCAGACATAGAGAAGGTGTGAAATAGATAGTACAACAAAACGCGCCAGTTAAATCTTACGTAAAACTGGCCAATCAAACTGACTGCTCCACCAAGTGAATGTCCACATAATACAAGCTTTCGCTTCTTTTTCTGAGCAAGCCTGTACAACTCTAAAGCAGGTATGCCTTTAGCACGAGACAAGAAACCCTGAAGATAATAAATTGGAATGAAAATAATTTAAGAAATAATAACGCAGAATCTCTAAGTATTGATTATTATAGATAATACCTAATTATGTAGAAGTCTGAACAGGGCAAAAAACTCAAGACTTGTAAGTATAAACAGCACAAAAAAAATCCTAGCAAATAAATTCTACTAATATATGAGTGATGGACTGATATCAAACCCGATGGGCAGCAGGTTTAGGCCTATTTTTAATCTGTTTAGGTTTTGATTCGAAGGAATTGAACCGGTTTTCCCCATTTCCATTTTGTCTTTCACCTCGGTTGGCTTCGGTTAATTCATTCTGGTCAATATCCTCCATAGCATCCTCGTGAAATATAGCACCTTGAAGTATGTGCGCATCAGCCATGACATCTCTTAATGAAAACAAGAAAAAAAAAAAAATCAAGCTTTTGAAAGCAATAAATAATGAGTCAAACTTTAAATCAGCCACTCTTACTTGTACTGTTTGGTTCCAATGAAGGAAGCAAACAGTGTATCGCCTGCTTCTGCCAACAGATACCTGCAATAAGAGAGATGCAAGGAAAAATAAGAGAACCAACAACAGCCAAACTCAAAGGTAATATCTTATGCTACTATGCATGCATCGATTAGTAGTACCGGTGGAGTACCATCAAAGACCTAATCCAGACTAAATGCAAACCAGGCAATCAGCTAAATTAATCACCGCATGTGACTCCATTTTATCTCAAGCAATATCCCAGTTTAAATCTCATGAACCATGTCTTATTTTTTTAAATATACGATCGATGCACACCCCCTACATTGAAATTTATTTATGACGTTCTCTTCTATTTTTCTTACCTTTCTATTTAACCCCATTTTTTGTTTTGCATTAAGGCCAAAGCTTGTTGAATTGTTGACAAGTAATGAGAAAATTAGAGTTAAATACACAGGAAAAAAAGTTTCCTTACATACACAAATTTTGGTCAAAAATTATGACTTTATGTAAAGAAGCAATACCGTACTCCTACAAAAACTAAATCATCTTCACGAACATTATTCTAGCTTGCTATTGCCACGCAAAATAGTTCATCTGAACTTAAGTAAATATGAAAGATTCCTTACTGCTACTGAATTCACATAAATACAACAAGGAGTACAGATTATAGAGTAAAAAATAAATAACCTGTGTGGAACATGATCCGAAGAAGGTTGCACACGTTCTAAAGAAACAATTTGTCCTCCAAAATCAGCCTTAAATTTGTTTACAGCTCGAATCATCTCAGTAGCAGGTTTCTACCATGTAAGGAAAAGAGAGAGAGAGAGAGAGAGAGAGAGAGAGAGAGAGAATATTTTGCCATAAGTACCAGGAATTTTACCAGCCTTTATGATCAATTTCTTTTAGTTCTTAGATTCGAAGTAAGAACATGCAATTCTACATGTAATTGAACATGGATAAATCTGAGCATTCACGTACAACTTATAGATTTTAAAATTAATCAACAAATTATAGTATTTTTTTTTTTAAATATATCTATAAATTTGGCGCAATTGGAAAAAGTTCGGAAAACGAGGTAATTACTGCAATACCTTGTAAACGCACTCGGATAGGACCATGCAACAAAGAATGTCTTGCAAATCCGAGATAGAATCAGCTTTGACGGCTCGACAAAGTTCTTGGAGTTGTCGCTTGCGCCTCTCGTACTCTCGCTGGAGTTGCTGGCGATGTCCCACGTCGCCGGTGTTCCATGGCGGCCAATGCCATCTCATCCGCCACTGAAGCGGACCCCACGAGACCTTGAAGATCTTGGCTCTTTGGTCCCTGATCCACGTCTCCACTCTGCTTTGTATTGATTCCATTATTATTCGATCAAAACAATGCTTTCGTTTTTCCTTTTTCTTTTTTTTTTTTTTTCTCGTTGGGTTTGTCTGACTTCGGCTGTTACTGTTGAGATTTAAGAAGCGAGAGATAGGGCAACGCGGAGTTTTATTGGGGAAGCCGAGCCGAGCCTAGCCGATCTAAGCCAAAACAGCATAAGCCCTCAACTCAAATGAGTGATTACGTGTTCCTCGTTGTTTCACACAGAATGACTTTGTCCAGCTCGGGTTTAGGCATTGTGTCACGCTGAAGGGATCTAAATAATCTCAGGCTTCTTTTGTTCAAAAGACATTTATTTTTACGTAAGCGGTGTTAAAGTCAACATCTAATTATTCGATTTTACGTTAAATATTCTTAAAAAAAAAAAAAATGTTCGTGGCAACAGCATCACGAAATTATAACAACGAAAATAAAAAAATGTCAAGGTCACAGTGCTCGTATAAAAATAGAGTGCATTAATCTATATTGTATGGTAAAAAATTATACGTATAAAGAGTGTACTAATATTAGGTTAAAGTATTTAAAAAATTTTTATATTACGTGATCTTATATAATTTAATATTTATATTAAAATTTTAAATAAATTAATTTATATATTTTTAAAAATAAAATAAAATAATAATACTAGTAATGGATATAAATGAAAAAAATAAAATATTGATAAATCATTTAACCTCAGCTAAGATGATGAAGTGACCTTTTAAAAATAATAATAAATATATAATCTCTTAGAAAGTCACGTACGAAAAAAAAACCTTTAAACTCATCGTGATCAAAGCCAAACTTAATTAAAAAAAAAAACTAAAATTAAACCTTTTGGTCTTTCAAAACAGAAGCAAAATTGAAAAAAAAAATTATTTTGCCTAAAACTCATCGTTGATATCAAATTAATTTGTCAAAATCTCAAAACCTTGTTCTCAAATTTGAAAAACCTAGAAAGAAAATCTAAATTTATCTTAAAAATTGAAAATCAAAAACTCTAAAGCATCTAAAATCCCGAAACATATTTGTAAATGAATTAAAAAAATAAATTTAAGAAAACTAGTAAATGAATTTATTTTAATAGAGAAACAAAAGAATAATTAAAGCGGTTTGCAGGCTTAATATGGATCGCCACCGGAACTTCGACCTGAGTTCATGACAACATCAGTAAATGCATGACCATTTCCTCCTAGACTTGAACCTCCGGTCTTGATTCCTTCAAGGGCAAGGCTGAAACCATCCAACAAAACGTCCATCCCTTCGGTTATAGAGCTGCCTGCGTCTGCATAATTGAGAGGACGAGCCCAGAAGTGAAAAGAACTGAAGTTAGAAGAAGAGCGAGGATAAAGCAGAAAGGCTTGACGTTTCCGACCATTAAGATTTGTGATTTGGTAGCTAGGTTGGGAAGGCTTAGTTTGTTTATGTTGTCTTTCTTTTAATCACGTGGGTTTAAAGTTTTTTCTTTCTTTTTGGTTTTGTTGTGCGTTGCTTTTTAAAGGAATATATGTATGCATCGTTATTTTAATGAATCACATTATCATTTTAACTAAAGTTAAATGACATTTTAGCATTTTAATATTTGTCATTTACATCTATTATTAATATTATTATTTTACTTTATTTTTAAATATACAAAGATTAATTTATTTAAATTTTTAGTACATAGATGAAATTATAAAAAATCACGTAATATAGAAATCTTTGAATACTTTAATCAAATATTTTAATATTTTATCATATACGTTTTCGTTTTAAAAATTGAAAAATCATTGGCCTTGACACATGCTAAAATTCACACAAAAACCACACAAGTACTTCAACCTATCCACTCTTGATTCTTCATTCTACTTTTTATTTGTTTTCAATGTTTTAAAGTAAAAGAAAAAAAAAGTGCACCTTTAAATAAAAGGTCTTTTTTTAAAAAAAATTATACTCAAAATCGATCTATTTTAAAAAAATAACAAAATGTATGATTTTATGATAAAAATCCATCTAAATGGGATCATATTAAATTTAATCGTCACGCTAAAAACCTTTTTCAAAACTAAATCCCTCATAAAAACTCGTTTAAATTTAAAGTTCATAATGATTAATATTTTTTTACATTTGAATTTTTTTAAATATATTTTAAAATCAAATAAAAATAATTATTTAATATCAATATATTCTTTTAATATGAAAAAATGCTAAAATATTCAAGAATTGACTTTGATGCAAACTTAAAAAGTAAAAAAAAAAAATCCAACTCATCTACAAATCTCCTAAAATCTAGGAATCACTTCAAAAAACCTTCTTAGGTAGCACCTTTTTTTTTTTCAGATGGAGAACATATTTCAATGTGGGCTAAATACCTAAGCAATCTTTCAATGGAGGATGGCCAGGTAGGGGCAGTAATGGTCTGATCTTTATGGACTTTAGCTATAAAATCAAAGGCCCGAATCAATATTAGAAGGAAAAAGAAAACATTTATGGATCTTCCGTCATGAGCTTGACAGGCAATCAAATCCAGGAGGACATGTCTTTTTTTTTTTATTTTTCCTTATTTTAAGGAAAGAAAATATGAAATATTTTTTTTTCAAAGAAAAAATAATAGCCTACTCCTAGTATGAGCTACATTAGTTGGGAAGAACATGCACTTGTTTGTCCCTATACTAATAGCGCTAGTGAAGTGAGCCAAATAAAGGTCTTTACTTATCAAATTCAACTACATATATATATATATATATTGATTTGATAAGTTACATTAAGTTTTGAATTTATTGGTAAATCAAACTTCCCTAACGGTATATTAAAGTTAAAAGGACACCATCACTAAGATGGACAGTCATTTTCTCGCTGAGATTTCTTTTCACCTTGCTTTAGTTCTCAATGATTATTGACAGGACAATCTAACTGCTGCCTGCCCTTGAAATTAAGGAACATTTCTATTCCGAGTAGAACCGTCTATGTGAGAGCTGTGTCGGATTTGAATTTTCCTTTTAAGTTCCAATTAAGTAAATTACAATCTTTTTTGTTATTTACATATTATTAAAAAATTATTTTATAATTAATTTTTAATAAAATATTATTAAATAATAATTTTGAATTATTAAAAAAATATTATTTAAAGTCCAACATATATATAAATCAATATTACCAAAATAAGTAGATAATCCAACCAATAATCAGATCTAATTCCAAGTAATGATGTACAAAACTGTTGATGACATGGAAATCTAATAAAGAGAGCTAACCATCGGAAAGAAATGAACAATGACAAAACCAAAAGCAAAAGTAAAAGAAGTGGGAGCCAAGGAAAAGTTGCATAATTATATGAACTAAGAGGAGACCTTTATCTTCAAGAGCACTTAATAATAATAAAGTTAAAACAAACTGTCAATTAAAATAAGCATTGTGAATATAATTGTTTCATAAAAATTAAAATTTAATTTAATTGATTTATATCAATACTAATAATTTAATAATTAAATTTTCGGTAAAATTTTAAAAAAATTTATTCAATCTAAATTTAGACGTAAAATTCTTTTTCCACAATTTAAAGAAATTTCCTAGGACAGTAAAAGTTGACAAATTGCATCAAAGATATAATGACTATGTAACCATTTTTCCCCTATATCAACAAATTAGCGCGTAAATCAATGTAGCAAAGCAAGCACTAAAGTAGGTAAATATCCTTATTAATAATTCACCAAGAGGCAAGAGCTGTCCCATTTTGTATTGTCATTTTCACTAGAATGTTTTGGCCCCTTGACATAGGCCCTCCCCTACCTTTGAGTCGCGACTAGGACTGATGTTTATATATATTGTTACA
>JBBYHM010000006.1:5732339-5750787 GCA_038381775.1 Adansonia rubrostipa | reverse complement strand
AGGGTTCTGCGTTTTGAGGTTGCTTTTGCCTGGAAAGCTCTTGCTTCTTGAACCCTCTTTGAAGTTGCGTTTTGAGGTTCTGCTTCTTCCTTCCTTCCTTCTTTCCTCATTTCATTTTCCCACCTTTAAAATACACCTCCACCCCCCCCCCCCCCCCCAAAAAAAAATTCCTTTCTTTGTAAAGAGAAACTTCTAGAGAGAAAAAAAAAAAAAAAAACTCGCAGATTACATTTGCGTTGCAAAAAAGAAAAGTGAATATCTTGGATTTGCGCTTTCAGGGTGAACAGAAAATTTAAAAAAAAAAAAACAGAAAATGGGACCAGATTCGGCATTGAGCGGGGCAGCCAAACAAGCGGAGCAATTGAGGAAAGATGGGAACAATTATTTCAAGAAAGATCGATTTGGGGCTGCCATTGATGCTTATACTGAGGTTATAAATCTTTCTCCCCTTTTTTTTGCCTTTTTTTTTTCTTGTTTTGTTAGTGGTTACTATATAAATTTCTTAAAATTTCTGATTTTTTAAAATTATGTATTTTTTGGGGGGGGGGGGGTGTTGAAAGGCGATAACGTTGTGCCCTAATGTTCCTGTGTATTGGACGAATCGCGCTCTTTGCCATCGCAGGCGGAAGTATGTACGCTCACCGATCCTTTTATAAGTAAATTTAAATAAAAATGGTGCCCTTTTTTTTTCCTTTTATAAGCTAAAAAAAAAAATGGTTTTTGAATGTTTCTCTTTTGTTGGTTTCACGCAGTGATTGGTTGAAAGTGGAAGAGGATTGCCGGCGTGCTATTCAGCTTGACTACAATTCTGTCAAGGTAGTCTCCTTTCCTTTCCTATTCTGTTTTGCTGATTCTTAGACTGTGGTGTTGGTGTGTGCCAATTAACATGAAGTTTCAAGCAGTGGTGACCCGTCTGTGTCTTGAAATTTGGCTTCTTCTTGGCTGCCTCGGGACTTCTGTTCTTGGTTTTTTTTTTTTTTGTGTTGGATGTAATCGTAAATTATGTTTAATGGAGTATTAAGGTGACTGAAGCATCATGTCGAGCTGACATTGAGTTTCCACTCATCCTTAACTCTTTAATTATTTCCTAAGGAAATGAGTCAAGTTTATTTGTTTACTAGACCTTGGAGCGGCAATTTGAAATATGAATACGGTTGGAAACTGGGGACAGGTTGCAGCAAAATTAAGGTCATCCTAAGTCAAGGGGCATCGGATATCTTGCTATTTTAATCTTAGGTATAAAGCAAACCAGACCGGGTTTGGAATCTTGAGATGCTCATGTGTCTTAGGTTGTTTCACTTAATTACCAGTGGAGCATCTAAATTGGATTAGTCTTTCTAACCATTTTCCTTTTGCTAAGTGACAATGATGCTTGATTGTGCAATGTGGGGCATTATCCATCTATTCAGCTGTGTTTAGTCCTGCTTATTAGTGACTTGAAGGAAATTACGGACTGGGTTAAAATTTTTCACTTTTTATTACATAAAGGTCTCAAATGTAACCTTCTGCTTTTGTTTCAAATTTCCTAACCTTTTTACCACGAGTTTTAGCTTCCTAGTTATGTTCATTTTCATTTATTCCTCCCTTAGTAATGGAGATCTGGGGTTTGGCTTAGTTTATGATTTATAAGCATGTCTTTTCTTTTATTACTGCTACTAACAGGATTTATTTACATTTGTTTCCTTGATAGGCACATTACATGTTGGGACTTGCCTTGCTACAGAAGCAAGAATTAGATGAAGGGGTCAAGGAACTACAAAAGGTACAGATGACATGATAAATCTTTCTGTTTCTTAAGAATCGGGAATGATATGCAAATGAACGTTGCATTTGGAAGCTTAAATTTGAATCTGGATTTGGATTTGGATTTTAAATTTATGATTTTCAAATTCATGAGCTTGAAATTCCTTGTTTGAAAGAATCAAGAGTTTCAAATTCAAGATTTTAAATAAAATCAAGTTCGTTGTCTGGATAATTAGCCCAGATATATTCACCTTTTCCATTTTCTTTGGATTAATTGGATGGAAATCTATACGCACTGGAATTAGGTATTTTTCTGCTTCACTTTAGCTCTTTTAGTTAAGATTGTTAAAGTCAATACATGCAGTAATTTTTTTGTGGTTTGCTCATCGTCACATATAATATGCACGTGTTCTTTTGTGTTAGTGATTTTCCTTTTATTTTATTCTCATTCAATGCCGTGGCAGTTGCAGGGTCTTTACATTCAATGTATATGTAATTTTTTGGATACATTCTTATTCCTATCTTTAACATTGCTGCAAGTTCTTTGATAGGAATGAATTAATTTGAAGTTACAGATGCATTTCTTGATATCAAAGTTACACTATTCTTATGGACTTTGCCTTTTTATCCAGTTTTAACGATATTTTCTGTATTGAAGTATAAAATTAGGCAAGAACTGGGTTTCTGGAGAAAAACTTTTAGTTTTTGAATAAAGGCATTTTTAGCTTGATTGGAGCTTTTGTAAGAAGTGATTTTTAAGTAATGCATACTCAACCTTATTAAATCAAATAATGAGCTTTAAAATGAAACAAAGAAATAAAATAACTTTTATTAATTAAAATAAAAAATTAAGAGAAAAAAGGACAATTCAAAAGATCGGTTTTAAAAAATATATATAGTTTTCCCTTAAATTTAATGAATTATTGAATATTAAAATGACAAAATAAAGATTCTAATTAAATATTCGTTGCTAGACATTAGCCCTTTTTGAAGAAACGTTGATTAATAGCTTTATCGAAAAGCCCAAATGGGCTTTCTGCATAAACTAAAGATTTTTAATTGTCAGAGCCAAATGCCTTTCTTCTGTTTTTGCAATAGAAAAGCTCTTACATTAGTTGGGTCAGACACTCACCAAATCTAACTTGAGTTTTGAGACATTTTAGGCCCCAAGATGGAGCTTTTGGAAAAGTTGCTACTTGCTATAAGAAGCTTATGGACATATTAAATTAAAATTTGAATCAACTTATTATACATAAACTCATTGTGATGGTACTTTTCCAAAAGCTCTACCTTACTTGCACTTTTCAATGAAGCTCCACCTGATCGAATAAGCACTATATCTAATTATGTAATTCCAAAATTTTTCGACTGTAACTGATTGTAGGAAGCATTTTCTTCTCTTGTTCCTTTGTAGTATAGAAACTATCCTCTACATTAAATGCATCTTAAAGTGTGTTAGTTATTTTTCTACTGACTAGAAACCAGAGCATTTTGGAAGACCGCCTATTAAAATGTTTTATGCATCTTCAATCTGGTTCGTGTTGGAGTTTCTTTTATTTGGTTGTACTACTTCTAACGGGTACAGAAAACCACATTTCAATGAATCATATGAGAAATGGAATGGCTTTCGGTTTTTGTTTAACTGTTGTTGTCTGTAATGGCTTCATTTGTATGATTTATTCTATAGACTTCGATCATTGACAAAAAGATTTGGGTTAGATTATGTTACTTGATTACTTATTTGCTGAAGCTTACGCCATCATAGTTTGGTCAAAGGAAGAGGGATGTTAATGGGCAAGAAAAAGATGACCAAAAATGCATTTTGATTTGGAATTAGACCTGTCAATTGGTCGGGTCAGGTTGGGTTGATTTGGGTTGGGGGGTTTTTAAATTTTTGGGTCACTTCGGTTTTGGGTCATTTAGGATTCAGGTTAACCGGTTTCGGTTCAACTAGGTTTAACACTTCGGTTTATTGGATTTGGTCATTTTGGGTTTGGTTCATTTCGAGTTCAAGTTAGTCGGCTTTGGGTTGTTGACCTCTTTTGGTCAAATTGGGTTGGGTTGGGTTTGGGTTGGTTAGGTTTTTCAGGTTCAGGTCAGATTTGATAGGTGTATTTGGAATACATCTGAGAGCATTTCTTTTCTGCTCCATCTTTTGTTGCAAGTACCAATGTGAGCATTGAAGGGGAAAAAAAGATCATCTCACGAGGAATATTATTTGTCAGACATATTTTTCACGGGAAACATTGTCTTGGCATCTTTTGTGCTGCCAGCTATTTCGGAGATTCTTTCTTTGCTTTTGCATTTAGCAGACTTGGTCTTAGCTCATGTAGCATGGAGGTGAAGAGGATTAATTTGAGGTCTACTATATGAACCATAGCAGGCATTTATTTTAGGTTATGGAAAAGTGATTATAGTATTAGTGCATGATTTTTGCTTTCAATGTGATTAGTATTGTGAATAATACAATGAACAGGTTTTTATTAGACCGTGCTTTTAGGCTTTGCTCTTGCAGAGGTGTTGATTTATGAGTGGATAATTGCTATCATCAGTCTCCGCTATTGACGATTTAAGTAGTTGACTTAAAATAGCTAGGCTGTTTTGGGGGTTACTTTAGTCATTGTTAATGATATTCCTTATAAGCTTTAAGCTAATTAACTAGGCATTGGTCTTTGAAGTCTGGTTATCCTAGTAAGTTGTCCAAATATATTAGGGTTATGAACCAATAAATTTTGAAATGCTGAATGTGGAAGTTTGTAAATTGTAATTTAAGTTTTTCTGGAAGTTCGTATTGGACCTGCACTTTATATAGATTCCATTCTTTCTTCACATAAATATTGCCGAAGCTATTTTTGCCTGGAGTATATATGCAAAGATGGTATTTGCTGAAAGAAAATTTGGTTGAACAAATTATTGAGTTGCATTAGATTTTGTAATTTTTGTTTTTTTCCTTTTTTTTTTTGCCTGGGTGTTTTTCCCCCACACCCCCCCCCTAAATGAGCCGTTGTTGAATGTAATATCTCCTTATTCTAGGATCATATTCACTTAAAGGCTAATTTGCTTTTATAGGCATTGGATCTTGGAAGGGGTGCAAATCCAAAGGGTTATATGGTAGATGAGATTTGGCAGGAGCTTTCAAAAGCAAAGTACCAGCAATGGGAGCATGCATCTTCTGAGCGTTCGTGGGAATTGCAAAGTTTGAAGTATGTCATCCCTTATGTCATCCCTGTGAGTTTAGACATTTGCTTCAAGGGGAATGATTACCTATTTTCCATTTTTTGATGGAGAATTAATTATTCCTAATGTTTATTTTTGCTTCATGCAATTATTTCCTCTATTTTGCAGGGAGGCTTGTGAAACTGCTCTTAGAGAAAAACATTTTCTTGATGATTCTCAACCAGAAGGTATCTTAGATGAGGCTAATATTTCCCATATGAAACAACTAGACGCTCTGAGGCAAGTGTTTAGGAAAGCTGGTGAAGCTGACATCCCTGGTGAGGTAAGAATTTTGTATTTTTTATTGTTTTTACCTTATGTATTTTGTTTCCATTTTCAATTCTACATGCCATTCTATGTTCGTTTGGAGACATGATAGATAATTTCAGGTGCCGGATTACTTGTGTTGTAAAATTACACTTGATATTTTCCGTGATCCTGTCATTACTCCAAGTGGCGTTACGTATGAGAGAGCAGTGATCCTTGACCATCTGCAGAAGGTGACGTGTTCTGGAAATATTGGATGTTTTAGGTATCTTTTCTGGTTCTTTTTAACACTAGCATTAATGATTTACGTGCTGGAAATCAGGTTGGTAAATTTGATCCAATCACACGTGAACCGCTTTATCAAGACCAGCTTGTACCTAACTTGGCAATGAAGGAGGCAGTCCAAGCATATTTAGATAAACACGGTTGGGCTTACAAGACGGACTAAAAGGTTGAATGTTCTTGTAATTTTGCTCAGACATGCAGCACAAAGGGAAGTACTGAAGTTGTTTGGTCAGGGTCCGCATTTCTGTTTGGTATACTTAAGTCATATGTTTGGTATGGTTATTTTGAGTAGGCTTTAAGCGTAAAATGTCATGCCATTTACCAGTCAACGTCGACGACCCGTGATCCTTTGAAATTGTACAGTTTATTGTCATAACAATTGACCTTGTACATATTTATCAAACACTAATTCACGCTATAATTAAATGGCCATGTATGGGTTGTTCCATGGCATTAGAAAGATAAAGAGGCATATTTGACATTGGTACAATGGGATTGTTGGTTATTTGTCAGGACAGGACAGGTCAATGAATGGCTGCATGTTTCGACCTATGTTAAGAGTTTTTCTTGATTAATCATAATTCGAAAAGAAGCTATGGGATGAATTTTTTTGTTCTGTGGTCTGTTACTCTTTTCAGGTCCGAATCCTAGGAATTTTTAACGGTATCCAAAATATTTTTCTATGAATGTTTTCTCTACATTGTAGAACTTTCATCCAGGCACAAACCCTTTGAAAACTCAGTATCTTCCGAAACGTAAAATTTTATAAATTCTATTGCAAATTACTTTGTTGTTTATAACCATTCACATTATAAGATTTATTCATAATCTGTTAAAGTTATATTTATAAATGATGGTTAAAATTACGTTCAAAAGTAGTGGATTGAAAAATAATAGAGGATGGCCGGACCTAGCAATGTGCAACTATGAAGAAGATTAATATCTCATACGGGCGCAATTGCATGGTCTTAATGCCGGGTGATTTTTTTGGCCCTTCAGATATTTGATTTTATCATTTGTCTTTGCAACATCTCTCAAGCATGTTTGGCCATTTCTACATAGCAGTCTCATTACAAAAAGGCTGTATTTGCTCGACTCTCATATTACCACTCTCCTAAATGCATGCTTTATAGACATAAATCATCTTTCCTTAGCTAAACGATCTAAGACTTCAGTTTTTGTACAGTTTTAGGCAAATTTGTATTATATTGTAGAATGCCAGTATGCAAGTCTTTCTTTTATTGACTGAAGCACGTATTCTAAAAGGTTCACTACAAACGTATATAATATGACTTCGTTTTTTGGAGACATTGGCATTTGGCAGTGATCTTTTTTTAATTTTAATTTTATGAGCAGAACAAACTTGTCACACATATCATATTTTCAATGTATTTTAAAATATATCACTTTTCTTCTGAAATTCAAAATTTTCACTGATAATGAATTTCTCATATATTATATCATTACACGTTGAGAGATGTATAAGGTGGAACAAAATGAAAAGAAAAAAAAAAGAATTTGGTGTTATCAACATCATCAGAGGCAACAACGTAAGTTTTCCCATCTATCATGCAAGCAAAGCATATTTAATATGTATATATATATATATAAAGAAGCTAGGGCTGCTTCGTCTTTTCCTTGAATAATTTCGCCAATTATTTTAAGCATTTTTGCCCATGAATGGTCCAAGAAATGACTTATAATAATAATAATAATGAGAAGAAGAAAAAATGCATCATTGCATTGGCATATCTCTCCATGTTGGATTTGGCCATGTTCTTTTATTATTATTTTTCATCATTTTTCCATTGTTTTTGTGGGTTGTCCTGAAAGTAACCCATCAGCTAATCATTAATCATCACAATAGTTTAAGGGTGGTGATGATGCCACATTGAATATGAATATCATCCCCGGCATCAAAGGGGAAAAGCTTTCTTGTCCTTAATGTCTTTGCCCACCAACGGAGATAGTTAAGAAGGAGCAAATACCAAGTTCTAAAAATCAGAAATCCTTAAAGAACTGTCAACTTCCAGAATGGGCTTTTGACAACTATTTAATATCTATGGCGGCTTCCACTAAGATACGGGTAACACCGAGACAGCGACGATTCTTCCTCTTTTCTTAAAGAAATTAAAAAGAAAAACGTAAAAAAAAAAATATTGTTAATCTTCTTAAGATTTTATTTTATTTGTTTCACTATTTAATAATTTGGTGTATAAAAGTGTGTAGTGATTGATTGTATTTTGTGTTTGACAAAATCACTTCACTTAACTAGTAATCATTGGCTTAAGAACATAATTATCTTATTCAGTTATACAATATTTAGTTATGCAAAACTTGTTAAAAGTTTTCCTTCTTTTTTCTTTTCGAAGTATTTTTTAATATAAATTATTTTTATTGTATTTCTAAAATCAGAGGAGTTCTATTTATAATCAAATAAATAAATATTCTTTTATACAAATATAAATATCTGAATAAATAATTTACTCGTATAAACATAATGATCCTAATACAAAATCTACTTCAATAGACATAATTGTCATGATACAAGTCTTAAGAAAAGACGCATAATCTTTTACATGCAAATTATTCGACATTATTTCAAAAGATATTCCATTAACCATCACCAAAATGGAAAAATTGTGCTTCATCTTATTAAATCAATGTTTTGAAAGTTAATATAAATTGTTTTTGATGATAGAAAAAAAAAAGAAAACGAAAATTGAAGTTGTAGTCTTTTGTCTCCCCCTTTTTTATCAATTGATTTCAATGATATATGCCAAGTTAGAGAAAGATCACTGGCATTTTTAAATTTTACATAAAATTAATTTTTGTTTTACGATTTTAAGAACGGACTATTTCATATCAAATTTAATACACATAAAATTTTTACTCTCAAATGCTTCACAGTAAAGGTCAAACTAATTGATATTATACAAATCTACATGCAATCAACAAGCATGCAAAAATTCGATTAAATATTTATGATAATCCAATATACTAGTTTGTCTAAACTTAACAACTCAATCCTTGAGACATGCTAGCAAAGGGTGAAGCTGGAGGAGCAAGCAGTTATCACGTCAAGCGTTCTAAAAAAGTAAATTTGATATATTAATCTTATATCGGATAAAAAAAAAATTCTTTAAATATATAAGCGAGCGTATTGTACATCCTATCAGATATATTTTTTGAAAAAAGAGTAATAGTCCCATGAGACAATGATCTCCATTTCATTTTAGTTTCTCTCTTCTTTTAATATACAAATATATAAGTATTTTAGTAAAAAAAGATAAAAATTTTATTTTAGCCTCTTCCAAAATGTATATTTAGATTCCGATCTTTCGGCATAAAATTTTCACTTCAACCTTATATACTAATACTAGGTTTTTTAGGGTCTTAGAAAGTCCTACTTAACGTAGCCATCCAACGGATGAGTCCAAAAAAGGAAAAAAAAACATGTTGGCCGACGAACAACGTTTCTTGTTGTAATGGATAAAAGTCGTAATAATCTAATGAAAGGCTTAAATATATAAAAATTTCTTAATTAAAATTAAATAATTTTTTAGATATATATTATTTATTGTAATAAATTAAATACTCAAACATTTGTTTTCAAATGTTCTATTTTTTTCTTTCAAATTAAGATGATGACAGTCAACTGATTTTTGTTCGATAAGATTTTAATTAGGTGATAATAGATGTTTGAAATCTTAATTTTATAATAAAATTGTTAAGCTTAGATAATTAGTTAATTTTAATTTAATTTTTTTATGTTTAAACCCTAATTATATAAAAAAAAAAAACCTAAAACGGGGAAAGGGGTTTCAATTTTTATATTTATATAATTTTGTCGGTGAGGAATTTTTGTAACTCTATGCAATATAGTGATAAAGGTAGCCCCATAAATTTGACTAAAGCCAAAGGTTGCTTAAAAGTTTCATTATTAGTATTGACAAACTTAAAAGGGGGGATCAAAAGTAAAAGAAATTAAATGTGGGGTTGGTTGATAGATTTGAAAGTTTGGGACGACGAGAAAGTTTTAAGACACCTATAATTTTTACTTAATTAAATAAGGTAGAAAGGGTTATTAAATGGATTAGGGGCTTGAAAAAGTATCGAATTTGCATTATGTCGGTGTTTGTGGATATGGGTTGACAAGCCATCAGCCACTTTAATTCACTCGTTTTCTTTGATTGAATATCACTACTAGAAATTTTTTGATTGTTTACTTACCGATGAATGTAATTTGAGAAGTCTTAGAAGTGGCACTCAACAGTCATTATTTGAGTTCTTTATTTTTTTAAAAAATATTTATGTTTATATTATATATATTTTAAAATATATTTATTGAAATGTGATTTTTTAAAAACTCTTAAAAAAATTAAATTTATTTGTGACAAATATATACGTGGTTATATTTGATATTTACATTCGAATTTAAATAATATAATTCAATACTGTTTATGTGTGTAGACTACATGCTTACAGCATCGGACCGGCCAAAGCATGCGCATTTCTCAGTCGGGCAACGGCACATGGTAGACCCATTTCGGTGGTTGAATTTGTTTGATTTTGGCAAGAAACACTAAAGACCTCTCTGTACTTTAACCCCCCCCCCCCCCCCCTTTTCATTTTTTCCCAATCTGCCGTGCATGCAACTACAACAGCCTAGAAAATGTTTAATCATTTTTTTCTAATTTTAAGGTCCAACATTCGATGGTTAAATGATTCTGTCTTGTAATAAGAAGTTTTAAATGAATATCTAATGTTTTAAAGTCTATCCTTACTTTGGTTTTTTATTTTTTTATTTTTGTCTAGATCTATGTCACTTAGAAAGAAAGCTACCAAACATTCCATGATTATTACACTTACTTGGCAATGGTTAAAACTGCTCAAATTTCAGCAAAGAAACTGTGTTTTTGTTCTCAGGGAATTGCGAGATACAATGCATTTCGATGCAACAATCTCATTTGTTTATTCAAAAGTGTGTGTTTCAGTTAGCATTTCAACATCATGAATATAAGTATGCTAATCCATTTACACATATCATGTTTCGTATTTTTTTTTTCTTTATCAATAGTGTGATGTATAAACAAAAACAATATATTCATATTAAGTGTATTTTTTTTATTACATATACCATATTTATATCTATTTATAATTATCAAATTTACGGGATCGTTGACTCTTTAAACATAGGTTTCAAACGAGGGCTTTTCCTAAGTATAATGATGCGTTGGATTTTTGTGATATTAACCGATTAGGCAAATCCGTGTTCACGGAAGCTTTAGGCACCAAAAGTTCAGGCTGTAAAGGCCAACACGCTTTTCAAAATAATCCATTGAATCACATTATGGAATGTTTGTTACACAGTTGTTTTCTAGAATGTAAAATTATGCCCCAAATCACACGTCAATTATCATTACTTAAACAGGGTTAGGTAAAAAACGCGTAGACATAATAAGATAATAAGGAAAGAAATGATAAGTCACTATCAAAATCTCAGTTTCAACCTTATTCCACCTTCAGACATTCATCTAATTGCTTGTAAGGGGGGGGGGGGGGAAATGGAGGTTAAAGGAGGCCTGTACTATTTTGCCAATATTAGCTGAGAGAGAAGTACAAGGAGAAGAAAATAGGCTTCTACTTTTTCTAGGGTCTCAAAGAATGCTGGGTATGTGGGGCAGCAAAGCGACTGGTAATAATGAAGACTTTGTGGGAAAACCCTAAGGAAAACGTTGGTGAAAAAAACTTAGAGTAGCTCAATTAGTTTATGTAATTATTTTTAAAATGTACATAAAAAAAATTTAAGTTTAAATCTCAAAATACATCACCTTTGACCTATTCTTGAACTTCGACTTCCTTTGTAACAATATATAAACTTTTTTTTTGTGGGGTGGGGGGATTGGGGAAGGGGCAGGGAGCAAATTGGATGGACCACAACAGCAGACATCACCGAATATGGACACATTTTTGGCGTTCCATATCCAACTCCTTTTAAGGACCATTCATTCAACTTTTGGATTCATTTATGAATCATCCATAGTGTGATAAAAAGATTGGCTCTTTCCTCGGTAGGAGGTTTGGACTGAAAGAAGCAGCCTTTTGCTATTGCTAGAGAAATTCTAAAAATCTACCTTGTACGATTTCAATAGGTTATGGACAAAGCAGAAGTTATAAGAATCTTTCTGGGCATAATTCCAAGGGTGAAGGATGAAGTTCAACCGGTAGAAATGGGGGAATGTTATAATAGCAAGTAAAATTCTCAAGTAAGCTGCTAAAAATGGCCACGTGAAATTGTGCAAGAACTATTGGATTGAAACAAAAGAGAGAATCTGATGCATGACGGAAATTTGAATAAGCACAGGAGTGGATATTAACAAACAAGTAAAAAGGAGACAAGATTCTGTTACCTGTAAACTACAAATGCCGGCTAAAAAGTTATTGGACCATATGAAAGAGAAATCTTATAAACACAAACTTCCAAACTGTTTATTAACAGCGGCTAACTTGTAAAACTAGGATTAAAAACTCTGATGAGAGACAAGAATTTACAAAATCGGAATGATGATGATAAGCTGCACTCAATCACCATGGTGTTGGAAACAGAATTTACAAATGATGCACTTGGTAGTTTTGCATTGAATGACATTGTCATGCAGTATGAGTAATATTAACAGCCCTTCTCAGTCTCTCAAGAATGCCGTTAGCCTTTCTTTTGGCTCTAGAAGTTCCATCTTCAGCAAGCTTAGATATTGTTCCATGGGTACTCTCTTCTTCCCTTAATGCCTTCCACTTGGTTCGATCATTGAGACATACAGTGTGGAGGATTGCGATGCAATTTTCCTTGTTGCGTTCACAAGTGCTCTCCCTGATGATGCGAAGCAAGCAAGGAACACCGCCAAGCTCCCCAATTTCCTCGACTGCCTGTTGATGGGTTGAAAGTATTGCGAGGATAGCCAATAACTCGTCAACATGAACACCATCCATAATCTTTTTTAAAATGACACTTACTGCACCATCCCTCACAGCTCTTGCCTTATTCTCGTGAATAAAGCATAGGTTAAATATCGCAGAAGCAACATCTTTCATTGCTAACGGATGACCCTCGTCTAGAAGGTCGATGAGAGGTTTTAAAGCACCTGATTTACCAATTAGCGCCTTGTTAGAATCAAGAGCAGATAGAGTGAAAAGGGCTGCAGCCGCATTGCTCCTCGTTTCAATAGTTTCAGATCTCAAAGCTTCCATAAGAAGAGGAATAACCATTGGAGTTTCAGCAACGAGCTTCTTATTGCTGTCATGAATTGAAAGGTTCAAGAGTGTTGTGATCACGTCTTCTTGGAGGTCAGGGTGAACACCACTCTGAGATTGGCTCCCAGAGAGTGGGGTGAGCAGTTGAGGAATGGCATCGACAGATTCACCAAAAAGAGCCCGGAATGAAGGCATCCTTTTTGTCAACAACCGAAGCTCCTTTGCCGCTTCCTTCTGTTCAGGAAGCGCAGCAGACAACTTCTCAAGCAAAGAAAAGAAATGATCGCGTTCTGCCTCTGTGACCCCCTCCTCTTTACCATACATAACAGGGTCTGGCAATTCTATTCCCTGAGTCTTACACCACTGCAATATCATTTCCCTGATAAGATGATTTGGAGTAAGAACCGTGTGCGAAAGAACTTGTTGGGTTCTAGGGCAAGTCCTATTGCCCGCATTCAGCCATTTTTGTATATGTGGTCTGTCGTACGTCTGCACATCAAAAAAAGGAAACCAAATCAGGAACCAAGACGCACAAAGGTAAAAGAACACATCGAAGCTCAACGTAAACTACAATAATCAATCAAATCGGGGGAACTCAAATCCATGGACATCAAATTAAATCAAAACCTACTAAAAATAATCATCTTAAAAGATTATGCACTTTTATCCATTTGAAACGACAAATTTCATTTATTTTCCCACGGCATTCAAAATCCCCAGCTCAGAATGATGAAGCAATAACATCTACAATGCTGAAAGATAATACAGTATATATAGAAAGAAAAATAAATTTAAAAAAAAACTCCAAATCACTTCCCATCAAAAAAATTGTGATCTTTAAATAGTTGAGAAACTTAATACGAAGACTCACGTTGTACTTTGTAATCCTCAGTTTCAACTAATTACAACAGAATCACCCTTAAATGATCATAAATTTCTTACTGAAACTGAAATGTAGAAAAAGAAATTCACTTTAACTGAAAGAATTTGAGAAGAAAGAAATATACAACAACAAATATGAACTTAAAATCACCATCATGTTATAGTAATTCATTTAATACCAAAAAAAGAAGGTGACAATAATTTATTTCAATACCAAACAGTAAAACCAAATACCATCTTTCATCACGAAAACATCAGAATTTCTCTTAAAACATTGAGACCCACAGAATTATTAGAAAAATTAGTAAATATTTGGGAAAAAAAAAGAGAAAATTTAAGACACCGAATTTCTCACTGTTCAAATCACTCCGTTTTCCATTAATTTATCTCAAATCATGGCTTCAAAGAACCCCTCAAAAAAACTCCGTTCGTTTCAGTCTTCGAATAACAATTCATATTTTTCATAAATAAAAAGAAATGTAAAGAAATAAAGCTTCTTTACCTGGCCAGAAGCTAAAATAACGGGATCTCTCATAAGCTCTTTAGAAAGAGGACATCTAAACTCTTCAGGACACGACACCGCTTCATGTAACTTCAAGGATGACGTCGTAGTGGTGGTGGCCGTGGATCGTTTATTGAACTTAAGCTCTCTCAAAGCACAAAGAGCATCTTTAGCTTGATTGATGGTGTGGATGCTGTAATCCTCATCGTCGACGATTGTCCTCACCAGCCTCTGCAATTCTTTCTTCAATTCCACCGCTCTCGCTCTAACCGTTGGATCAGAACTCAACACCCCAGTTTTCGCCATCTGATTCTTTCCCCACCCCACCACCACCCCCCAACCCAAAAAAAATTTTAAAAAAAATCAAAATCAGAACCGTTAAATATTATCAAAAGAGAAAAGAACCGACAATGACAATACTCTGTTTAATTCTCTGCTTCATTTTTTTTTTCACTATTTTGAACTGATTCTCAGTTAATTGGGCTTCAAACTGAGGGGAAACCAAAAAAAAAACCGACACGGCAATCACTTCTCCTTTCTTCCTCTTAATCAATTTTTTTTTTTTTCAATTTTTGGTGGTTGGGAGGTAAGTTTATTCTTTCTAAACACACCGCTTAAATGAGTTTCAGTTCATCTGGCCATTGTATTATATTTAAAAGGATCATTATTTTCAATCCAAGGCCAAGATTTCACCACGTCATTGTTTCCTTTTTTTTAAAAAAAATACATTATTTCTCTCCGTTTAAAAGCAAAACGCATCCAAAACACCAAGAATTACGCTTACTCTCTTCCTTCTTCGTAGATATTAATTTTTAAAATTTTTCTTTGCTTATATATTGATTTTTTCAAACTCAAATTAATTAAAAATTTATTTCATAAAACATTATTTTTATTATTATTTATAAATAAAAATAATTTAAGTTACATTGAGTGAATAATATATTACAATAATTTAAAGAATGATTTTAGAAAAAAAAAAAAAGAAAGAAAATTTGTTAAGAGAACTTGTTCATCTTATTTTATTTTTCATAAACAATAATATGTGTTGTGTAATAATTAGAAGGATCTTTCCAATTTATTATCCCTTGGCTTTTTATTGGCATTTTTGATACGTAAGTCCCCGCTTTTATTTAGTCACTAAATTTGTTGGGATTTTTACTTTATTTTGGACTGTCTAATTTAACCAATTACTATCATCTTTTAACAGTTAAATGCACTAACATGTGAAATCAATCCGTCGAAATCTAAGTGTGATATTATTAATTATTATCTTATTAGTTGTTGCTGGTAATGGTGCCTAAAACTTGTACCAATAAATTTAATAACGTAATATATATTTTGTAAAATATAATAAAAATATTAAAATTCTCAAAAGATATTAGAAAAGTTAATAAAATAAAAATATATATTTTAATTTTATTAACAATATTTTAAACTTCGTTAATGATGTATAAAAAATAGATTCATAATATTAATTTAGAAGATAATCTTTTGTCACGTAACAAATAAACCATTTGGTAATATAATAACTTTTTTAGAAAATACAATTAATTTATTTATTTTTAAAATTTTGATAAAATAATTCATTTAAATGAAAATTTACTTTTAGATAATTTGTGACACTTAATTTTAAAAAAATATATATTTAAAAATAAATTACTTCAACCTATAGAAAAACTAGTTATATTGTCTATATATTTATTTTAAGTTCAAATATATTAATATGTTGAAAATTTTAGATATTTAGAAATAATAAAAATTTTATTTTATTTTAAAATAAAATAATATTTAATATATTTCTAGCCAAAGTTGGTGATAAAGAGTAAAAGATCATGAGCCACGGGTGCTTTGGTATTCTCTTCCCTTGGATTGACGTTTCCTTCTGACGGCTACTCTTTAATTTTTATGTTTGGTATTCTTCAATGAATACTAATTTATTTGTTTGATTCGATACTTGGGCTATTGCATGTTTGTTTATCAAAATGGATAAATAATTATTCTTAGCCAAAAATAGCTATTACAATTTACAAAGCTATTCCATAACATTTGGAATAGAATTTTTTTTATTTTATACTATTTTACCTTTTGGCATTATTTATTAAATATTATTATTAAAATATTTAGTATATCATTAAATATTATTTAATATATAATTTATATTAAAATATTATATAATTATATATTATTAAAATATTTTACTATAAATTATTATTAAAATATTTTAAATATTTAATATATAATTATTATTAAAACATTATTAAAATATATTTTCATATATTATTAAAATATTTAATATATTAATAAATGCTATGTAATATACCATTAAATATTTTAAATATAATTTTAAAATAATTTTAATATATTATTCTATATTGTTAAATTATTTTAATATATTATTCAAATATTCTAGTATATTATTATATTTTAGTAAATATTAATAAAATATTACTAATTTTATATATTATTATAATTATTATTAATATTTAAATATATTATTAAGTATATTATTAATTATTAATATATTATTAACATTAAATTCTTTAATACTATCAAAATTTAAATATTAAATTATTAATTTTAAAATTTTAAGATATTGATATATATTATTAACATTTAAATATCATTAAAATATTATTTACTTAAATTAAGGGTAAAATAGTCATTCTATATTTATTCTTTACATATTTTCTAACGTAATTTTAACCAAATAAATAATGTAATACTATTCATTTTCTATCTTATTCAATCAACCAAGTCTTGTAACACTTATTTACCTTCTATTCTATTTTTATCAAATAATTATTTTATTATTTTATTTTATTATAGTGAACTAAACGTATTGTAAGAGTTTATTCACTTAAGGAGTAATATTTTTTCCTTTTTCACTAAAAAAATCATAATTTTGCAAAAAAAAAAATTCAAACATTTTTAAGGATTAGTTAACGAACTTGTTAATATATTTTCACTTTTCTTTCTAAACAAATTATTTATTTATTTAATTATTTTCATAAAATTTTAAAAAAATATCATAATAATTATATATTTTAATTTTTTTACTCTTAATCAATGTTTATAAATATTGATAAATATTTTTTAAAATTTTTTATCGTTGACATAAAAAGCAACTTCCGAAACAAAATGACCCTCAAAACGCAATGCCAAAATAGCCCTCGATGTTAACGCAATTTTACCTTTCATTTTTTCTTCTCACGCCTTTTTCCCTGTGGTCTAAGTATTAGACTACGACATCATTGAATTTAAGGAAATTTATTTGATTGTTCAATTTAAATATTTATGAAGTAAAAGCCAACAATAAGTGATAAATTAAAATTACTAAAGGCTTCGTTGGAAATTACCAACAAAAAATACTGAGAAACAGCAATTTTTTTTTCTGGAATATTCTTGTTTTCAACCTGAATTTCTTTTTTTTATTTGAAGTGGTAGATAGGTATCGACTTTGGTGCGAAAAATGAGTAGCAATACTTATAGAAAAAGAAAATGGGGGTAATAATATTGATGAGCTTGTATCCTACACTTTATGATTTCTAAAACGAGTAGAAGTAAAAATAATAGTAATAATATTAATAATATAAAAATATTTTAAAATTAATATAATATAAATTATTAATAAATCAAAATTATATAAATTTAAAATACTTTAAAAATTATATAAAAAATACTAAAATAATTTTATCAAATTTAATAATGAGAGACAACAATAATAAGTACTCACGTGTAATGTACGCAATCACCGGATCAATCGGCATTGCAATTTTAATTGATGTCATAAAAGTAAAATCATTATTAGAACAATAGTAAATTATTTATTTATCATTGTGAAAACAACTCTTAAAGTTTTATTAACATAGACTTTATCTGTAATAAGACTTAGAACACAGGACTATTTATGCTATATAGATAGCCTACTTACTACTGTTAAAATACAAACAGGAAGCATATACTATTTAATTATAAAAATTAATTAACTTAAAAGACGGATACCCTATTTTGTTTGAAGGCAACAATATAGTTTGGAAACGTGGCAAAAACTTCTGCAAGATGGGAGGAGAGTGTGGGACATGTGGAATGCAAAAGCTGATGACCGCATGGACACATGGCGTTCAACGGGGATATGGAATACATGGCTAGAGTAGAGCAGGTAAGAAGTGATGGGGTTTAAAGAAAGTATAAGCTGGTCTACTAGGTAGTCCCAACTCCCAACCAATTAATTACGAGGTTTTTAGTCGAAGTCAAGCATCCTAAATTTCCTCTATAAAAATTAGGGGCTTAGATCTCAAACAT
>JBBYHM010000006.1:5720844-5732239 GCA_038381775.1 Adansonia rubrostipa | reverse complement strand
TTAATTACGAGGTTTTTAGTCGAAGTCAAGCATCCTAAATTTCCTCTATAAAAATTAGGGGCTTAGATCTCAAACATCAAGGACCACCTGAATATTAAGTGACCCAACTTCCAACCTCAAATAAAAAAAATGTAAAATTAATCTAGGTTCGGTTAAGTTAGGTGCGACTAGAGGTGCTATAGGTAGGCATTGCTCTGATCCCATTTTTTTTATTTAATTTTGATTTGTATTAATTTGAAACTCAAGATTATTATTTATAAAATAATAAAATATAAAAAATTTATTTTATATTATTATATAATATAATTTAAATGAAAAATTAATTTTTATTATTATATAATAATTTGAGTTAAATTTTATAAATAAAAATTAAAAAAATTATATAAGATTTAATTTTTATAAATTAAATTCATTGTATTAAATAGGTAATCTAACTTTTAAATCAATATATTAAAAAAATAGAACAATCTTTCCCTTAGTTAAAAGTCAAACCCCCTTAATAGTGATGGCTAGTTGAAACTACCTAAATTAACTCCAATTTGTTCCCTAAAAGTGTTTGTGTTTTGAAAGTGTATTTATGGTCACAATTATACCCTTGACTTATCAGTTAAGTTTTAGTTGAGAAGAAACATGAGGTTTGATACAATTAATCTAATCACCAAAATAAAAAAAAAAAAAAGACCTGGAATCTCTCAAATGTTGATTTTCTCTATAATCAAGTAAAGTTTAGATTCTTCATCGAATTGTTTAAAGATGTACACCGAGACAATGATAATTATCCTTATTATCAATTGATCATGCATTTTCAGAATACTACAATTTGCACATTACTTGCTATGTTGAGTGTATATTTTTTCTTTCTTTTAGAAAAAGAAACTTAGTAATTTTAGATAATTTTTGTAAATTTTTTAAATAAAAATTTGTTTTAAGAAACTTTAGAAAGATATCAACATTCCTTATTCTGTAATAATTGTACTTTTAAAAAGAAATTTAGTAATTTTCTCAAAAGCTGTATTACTAATATGAAACTTAATCAATAATATTAGTGCATTTGAATAGAAAATTTGATTTAATTATTATTAATTTTTTTATTTAAAATAACAAATCCGACTCTATAATATATGAAATAAAAGCAATGGTGGAGCTAGAAAATGCGTTATGATTTCAAAGAAATCAGTAACATAACTTGTTAAGCTAAGAAGGGAAAATTGAAATTACAATTTCAATCAAGAATTATTATTTTGTTGCACTTTATAAAAAGAATATTTGAAAAGTAAGATTAAATCAATAATAATTAAATTGATTTGATTCAACCTAACAATGTAAGTCTAATTAATAGCTACCCTTTGCAAGATTAGGTCTATGTCCACTGTATCCATTGCGTGTACATACCAATTAAATCAAATCATAAAAAAGAATTTATATGTGTTAGTTGCAACGTCTAAACAACAAAGTACCACTTTCTATAACGTGAAAACAAAAGAAGATTAAAAAAGGCATAATAATAAAAAAAATTCGATTAATGAATATTTTAAAAGCATATTATATATGATAATATCTTCATTCAATGTATTAAAAATCATGAATTAAATATTTAGTTATTATATTTTATATAAGTATTATTATTATAATTAATATATCAATTCATTTTAAAACACTCGTAACCATAATTGAAAAAATAGACTAAACCTCCTGATTAAACTATTCATTCAGCGTTAAAGAACGAGAATTTAATTGAATTGGCTTAAAACTGAATCAATCAATAGAAAATCACTAAAAATTAAAAAAATTAAGAAAAATTAATTTTATTTTTTTAAAAAATAATTTTAATATGTGATGAGATTTAAATTCATAATTTTTTAAAATTATATTGCAGGTCATAACATTAAACTAAATACATATTTTTGTTAAAAAATTAATATATTTAATATTTATTTAATATTAAAATTTTATTTAAATAACTTGAACGGTACAATTAATTGAACTTAGAATTGAAAATCCCACCAATTCAACTTCTAATCTGTTTTTTTTTTTAACCTTGCTTTAAATGAAAACTTCAATAAAAAAAAAAATCCAGTATCAGTATCATTACCCATAGAAAAATCAAAGACGAAGGCAAAGCATCGTCAGAAAGGAGAGGGCGACAACTTTGGCCAATCTAAAAATGCTTTTGGCGTGAGACAAGGAATTCCCAAAAGATGAGCGTTTGTCGCCATTCGCCTAGACGAGAAACTTTTTGAATATTATATAAATAATTAAAAATATGATATAAAAATTAGTATAAATATGTCATAAATAATTAACATATTCAAATTAATGTAATTAAGTTAAAATTTTATTTAAATAAATAATATTTTAAATATAACAGTGTTACGCAAAAATATTTAAATACTGTATAAATATACAGTTCGGATCCATTCGTCTCAGTATCTGCTTATTTTCGGCGGTCTGTGGTGTAAATAATGCGGATCATCCACCGTTACGCTCTTTTTCATTTTTAATTAGGAGTGAGGCGGATGTGAGCCCCACCCATTCTTTTTCTCTCCGTCGACTTGGATTCCCCCAAAAGTGGGGCCGCTTTCTTGTTACACGTGTCGTTTGAATGAAGCCTCCAACGACATCTCCACAGGCACCGTCAACCTCGCCCTGTTGGTCGTTCTCCTTTTTATTTATTTTTTTATTCTTATTATATATATATATATATATATATCTCCCGCAGCGCAGCCGACGAAAATGATAGAACCGAATTATTTCAACTTGGAATTCCCCGTGATAAATTTTATTTGCATTTGAAGGATGATTTCAATGTTTTTGAAAAATGTCCTTTTCCATGCTGTTTTCTCAAAGATGCTTTTCTGACTTTCTTTTTTTAATTTTTGTTAATTCAATAAAATGTATAATAATATTATTAATGAATTTCATTAACTTTCTATCACCATTAGTTAAAATGATATTTAAAAAAAATTTATATTTAATATATTATCGATATATAAATAAGTAATATATATTAAAATGATATCTCATCAATAAATCAGCATAATTTTTAAGAGTTTAAAATATAATTATAGATAACTATAAAATTTAACAGGTAATAATGTATAATTCATTAGCAATATATAAATATATACACTGATAATACATATTATTTTTAAAATTTAATTAAGATAAATAACGTAATAATTTATTTAATGACATTATGAGAGTTAAATAATTTATGAAAGATGTGATATTGTCATTGTAAATTTCTATGTCCAACTTGCTATAAAAATAATTCATTGAGCTAAAACTCGTATAGGCTCTATAAAGTAATTATCTAACTTTTTTTAAAATATATATATATATATATATCCATATATATAATGATTTTTCCAAAAAGATAAAAAAAAGCCCTTGAATTGATCAATTAAAACAATTAATTAAAGATCATTTGAAAGATATTGTGATAGGAGTAGAGATGCACCCTGTGTTGCTAGATTGAATCTTCCTAATAACTCCTTAATTAACGCAATACAATAGCTTTAAGAGTGATAATAACATTTCGAAAAAAAAAAAAATCTCAAAATATAAAATTGAGATAAACAAAGATTGTTTATGTAATAATTGGGGATGACATCCCAATTATTAAAGAAAAAAAAGGGCAACCGAGGAAGACTGAAGGAAGCAAAACTGGTCTAATTAATGAAAATTTCAGAGGTATAGTGGAACGAGATCCAGTTTGATTACTTGTTTATGAATGCAGCATTAATACACGGAGGAAGTTAGTATAAAGCTATTGCTGGCTGTGTGTATAACTTAATATTAATTATTTGTTATGGGATCTTTTCCTTTTTTTTTTTTAAGATAATATCTTAGGGAAAGAATGCATCATGTGAAGAATAAGAGAGCCAGCTCTATTTTTCAATTTTCAATGATCAATTATTCAATATTTAAGGAAACGCCATATCATAATTGACAGTTGAAATTAACTAATATTAAATAAAAATTAATGGTTTATAATTATATCATATATATATTTTTAATTTCAAGAATCGATAGTCCAAGGCACACATGTTATATATATATGTGCCCATTCTCTAGTGATAGGGGACTTAGGGTTGCCTTACTTTCAGGACAAGATATCATGGCTTTTGAGAGAGTCACAAAAGATAGATAGATTGATGTATGTATGTATGGATGGAATGACTTTAGCTTTGATAAAGTTTGGATTTTAGCATTTTGTAGTGTTTGTTTCTAATGGAAAATTTCCATGTTTTTGTCAAAGAAAATTTCACGCAACGGGTGACGAGGCATAAATTATCTTAGTCATAAAATATTGATAAAATTAAAATAGGAGTTTATTTCAATTCTAAAAAAAAAAAATTAATAATTTTAAATTCGATTCTTAATATTTATAATGGTGATTGGTGTCAAGATTTTTTTTTTCTTGGTTTATATTTAAAGTTCAAATTTATCTTAACAAATGAAAGGATTTTGTTTTTTAAGAGACATTGAATTATCCTTTAATCACGTGAGAACTTACTAAGTTCTATCTGCATGACAAGAAATATATTAGATTAACTTTTGGTCTCGCTAGTAACCCTTTCTTTTCCAAAATAAAAAATTTAAATTCATGAATGTAGTTTTCTTTATATAATTAATGATACTAAAAACTTGATTTTTCTTGCAATGGACTTAGGGCTTGTAGTGTAAATATATGATATGTTAATTTAAAAACTGTATGCATGAATTCAGGGGGCCATGGCCCATGGGGTTGAAGGAAGCCGACTATTCTCTTTGCCTTTTCCTAAATAAATTTATATATAAGTTCATATCGAAGTTTTTGGGATGCTTTCGAGCATACAAAATATCGTAAAATCAAATATGAAATTTAATTTAATTTATTAATATAATTAATTTTAAAAATTAATATAAAATAATTTTAAAATTTAATATTTATAATTTTTTATTTTTAAATTGTGATCTCGTCCGCAGAAAAAAAGGGGGTCATCAATGGCTCCGAATCCTCGCTATATATTCTAGAGAGAATTTCCAAATCTAATCCAAGCCATTGAGATTGAAGAGAGAAGGGGGGAGTGAATCTTTTCCTTTGGAGATGTAGGCTAAATGGCTTCGACTACATAGGCCCATTGGCGAGTGAAGTTTAGTTCCAACTCCCAAATAGCAGCCTTTGAGCCTATGCAACTAGGAAGTTATGGGGCCGAGGAGAGGGATCCATTTGGTTAACAACCTGCAACACTACATTCCATACATTTTGAATCACAAAGTTACTCTATGGGCGGTTGGTTGTTAAATATAACTTCAGTAAAGTCACCAAATAAAATATTATTTCAGCACAAAAATTATATGTCGCAATAAAATGTTATCAAGCAATTGTAAATCTTTTGAGTCATAGGAGGCTGTCATTATTCCATCTTTCTCGGCTTTATTCCCCTAGCGAGGAAGAGGAGACTTGGGCGTTATCACAGTACTTACAGTCCTCGACCCAGTCAGAGCCAACTCTCATGTCGGGCACGTCTAGTCAGGGGCCCTAATATTTTAAGTCTATTGGGTGCCACAAATGAACAAATCACCATCTTCGGCCCTACTCTGTTGTATATAACCCCTTAATGGGCAAAATCAAGCATTTTACTTTGAATAATGATAACACGATAGCCATAACAAATCAAAATATAAATTGTATAATAATTTTTTTTCTATGGTAGTGTGTTGTCGGCAGCAATGACAAGTGGTAATTCAATAAACATATTTTACATGCTTTTATCATATTTTTTCCTTCATCTTCACATGCCTCGTTTCTATACATTGTGACTTTTTATTCGAGCATATAGTCCAGTTCATTTATGTTAAGCTTTGAACATAATTTTTTATTTATCTCAAATTATTATTAAACAATAAAATTTTAATCATTAAATATATAAATATTAATATAAAATAAATTTTAAATTATTTTTAAATAATAATTTAATTTCAAATTGAATCAAGCTTGGTTCGGGCATGGACAAAAAATAATTTTTTTTTTCAAAAACAGCTTAACCCATGAACATTTTCACCTGTAATGGAACTCAACTACATTTTATCACTATTAAAAACAAAGTTTTATGCATTTGAGCATAACTTGAAGAAATTTTTCGTATAATTATTTTAAAAAAATGATATTTAATATAGTTAAAAAGTTATAAATTTATATTATAATTTTTTTGTCAAAATAATTCTGCCTATGAAAAATATATGAGATAATTTGAATCACGTGATTTCATATCCTACTAGGATTTGAATCAAGTGAATCGGGCACGTTACATAGATTTACAAGATAATTTAGATTTATGTACTAAATAGGCAAATAATATTCTTTATGCCACTTGATTTAATTGTTTAAGTGTTTAAAAGTATATATATATATATATATATATATATATATATATATATATATCCTAAATATATATCAGAAGACTCGCTCTCGTATATCTATTAGGGATTGGAAAATATATTTTTAAATGCAAGTGACTGACCAATCAATAAATAAAAGTTCCTATAAATGACCAAACCTGATTGATAGTTTTTAATATATTTAGAACAATCTTGCCAGCATCTTTTAAGTTAATTAAATTATTAAAAACTATTTTTTATAAAAATATCTTCATATTAAAAATGAAATTATGTATGTATTTGTTTATTAACATAATATATTCTCGGCACCACCCAATCCTTCAAATCTTGGCTTAGGATAAACTTAATTAAAATTAATATTGATAAGTCTAATGAGAAACCCATTAATGGACAATAGCTTTAATTATAATTAGATGTGTACATAAATTAGACAATTCATATGTTTTAATTTAATTTAACTCAAATAAAAATTATTATCTATTTTTTATTTGATAGTTTGATTTATTAAAATTTAATCCTTAATATTAAAATCAATAATTTAATATTTTATCAAATAAATTACCCATTGTTAATAAAATTTGAATAATCTTTTAATTCATACGTATCATCTTTGCATTAAAACCATATTAATGCTTTTTCTATAATTCTAAATTTACCGTTTGTCTCAAAAAATTGTTATTATTATTATTTTTGATTTGGGAAGATATGCGAAAGTACCAACACGACGTGATTCATGGATAATTCTAAAATTATAGCCATATTCCGCAGATTTGAGCATTTATTGTGGAGTAAAGAATGGGATTAGCGGCAAGATGTAAGTTAAAGATCTGTTGACCCTACCGAAAGGCAATGGTGTGGCAAAAGGAGTGCCATTTGGGCAGTTGGGAACCCGAAGGGTTGGAAAAAAAAAAACAAATTAAAAAAAGCAAATTCCGTGCCGATTCCCAAAGTAGGGGATTGCCGTACCCTCAACTGTGATCTCCCAACCAGAAGTGACCACCCACTTAACCACTGGGCCACTTCCTGCGCCCCTCTCCCCCCCCCCCCCCCGCCCGCAAGCCTCCTTGGTTGCCCTTACCCAAATGAGAAAAGCCTAGGACAAATATTTTCCCCCCTTCTCTCTCTCTCTCTCTCTCTCTCTCTCTTATCTTATTTCTCTCTCAAAAGCCAAAGAAAAAAAAAAAACCAAACTTATCCATTTCACCATCTGTCCTTTTCACTCCTGTCCCCTCATTATTAGCCCCTTACCTCCACTCTTCCAGATATATATTGGCCCAAATCTCCTGCTTTCGCCCCCACTACTCCGCTGCAATACCTACACGCCATCCACCCAGCCTGTCACATTAAAAAAAAAGTTTAAAAAATTTGTACTATTACGACTAACAATTTAAATAGTGATTTAACCTGATGTTACGTTATTTAATAATTTTAATATTTTTAAATATTAATATTTATAATTAAAATTAAAATAATAATTTTTATTATTAATAAAAAATAATTAAATTTGATATCATAAAAAATTATTAAATATCTAAAGTATTAAAAATATAATATATATATAAATATAATACTATATATATAAATATATTTTAATTTTTATACACTAACTTTTTAAAATTTTTATAAATAAATAATATTTTTAAATATAATTATAATATAAAAAACACACAAATATAAATATAACAATATCTATTTTTTAATAAAATCATAAGAACTTTTTTTTAGTTTTATTAAATAAAAATTTTTTCAAAACAATGTCCGTCGTTTCTCCACGTCACCCAAACCCCTTCATCTGAGTTGTACTTTCCTAATGGTTTCCCAACACGTGGTCCCTTCACAGGGAACGCTAAATCCTAATGAAAATTTCGACGGTCGGGAATTTTTTTTTAATTGAATTTTTAGGTTACGGGGGTAAACACGTGATTTAATTGGCTATATACTATGGGGTCGCCTTTTGTACGCAATGTGTATTTGCCGCGTTACACTGTTTCCTATCTAATTGTCTTTTCACGATGCATACAAAAATGTAGGATAAAACTAAAGAAAAATATAGTGTTGATTATAACTAAAGATTACAAATGTTCCTCGCATTATTATCCATCCCTGTTTTTTTTTTTTTTTCTTTTGTCAAAATTATCATCTCGTACGGACAAACAAACGGCCGTTGACGGCGTCGTCGAAGCCAACGTAACGGCATTGGACGACGTTGACGGGATGGATCGTCGCGGGGGTTAATGAACTGGAACTCGGTGAGATTTGGTTCGTCGTTCGACGGTACGGACCGAGCCATTTGTTTTGCATGTAACGGTTTTTTCGCCAAGGGGCGAGAGATAATTCGCTTCTCTTCAACGATCTTTTCGCCGAATCGCTCATGACTTTGACGATCTTTTTTAATTCCTCGTTTTTCCCAACGAAAACCCTAGGCAAATACTGCAATAGCCTCGAGTACTCGTTCGTCGGCCTCGCGATCTCGAACTCGGAGGCGAAATCGAGGTCAATGAAGTACCTGTTTTGCCACGTGGGTGATACCGATCGCACCACATCGATGAATTCGTAGTTTCCGGCAGTTAGGCCTCCCGAGGAACTCCATTTGGTTTTGCAGATCGCCGCATCGTGGCCTACCTGGCGAAGATACGCCATTACTTTACGCCTGAAAATAGCTTTATCCGTTTTGAAAAAGGAAAGCATTTCCATTGCTTTCAAAACGTGAGCCATGAGCAGATTCCTGTAAGAATCCGTGCTGTCAAGAGAGGTTGACTTGATGATGATCTCGAGCGAATCGGTATTATCAAGGTTTGAGTCGACTCGGTCGGAGTCAGAGTTGCAACCGATTTGTTCAGCAGCATCGTCGTCGTCTTCCAGAAAACTGTGAACGAGTTCTGCGAGGCAGGGAGAGTCATCTTCAACGACGGCAGCGGCAGAGTGTTCGCTACCGCTGCTGAAGTAACTGACGCCGACGAGTCGAGCCTTGACTCTGTCGTCGAGCGGGTCAGTAACTCGTTTTATTCTTCTACCAGAGCTAGCCATTAAAGCTTTCTATATGGCGCCGTTTGTTTGTGTCTCGATGGGGTTTTGTTTGGGGATTAGTTTGAGCTTAAAATAGAGAGACGGTAAAAGGAATAAAGGAATATGTGAGGAGCTTAAAAAGGAAACCAGTTTAATTTATTTATTTTTGCTGGAAAAAATAATAAATTATATTTAGGGGGGGAATTTTTGGTCGAATATTCTGATGAAGTGTTTGCATCAGTTGTGAGTTTAAACTTCATACAGATAATAACTATCCCAAAAGTACTTGCTTTTTATCTATAAGTGAGCTTATTTAATTAATAATTATAATAAAAATAAACTCATATAAAAAATATTAATTTAAATTTTATATTTTCATATAATATTTTATGGATAATTAAAATTTCATAAGAGAAATTAATGGAGCAACAAGTTTTCTATATAATATATTTAAAACAATAAATAAATAAATGAGATAAATACCACTTAAATTAATCCCACTTCTAACCATCAATATAATTATTCATATTTTATTATTTTTAAAAGTGGGTTTCAAAAAGATTTTTAATTAACGTGGTAATTTTTTTTAATATTTATAATAAAATTGTATTGTTATATATTATAAAAGTATTCTATAAGAATATTAAAAGTATTCTATAAGAATATTAAAAGTAAATTTATATATCTTCATTTTATCTCAGCATGTGATGAGTTATTTACTCGCAAATTTTAAAAAAATTATATAAGAAGAAAATCTTAGTTTTGACTTATGATAGTTATTTGTTAAGGAATTTTTTTCTTTTTTCTTTTTTAAATTGTAAAAATATTTAACTTTTATTATCTATACATTATATAAGCAGAGAGGTTAAATGGATATTAATTTTTTAATTTTTGGCTTTTTTTTCGTAAAGATATATATATTATAAATTGCTGTTGAAATATATATATATATATTGATATTTTATACTTGGTGTTTTATAATATTTTAATAATAATAATAATAATTGAACTATAACATTATTGATATCCGTGATATATTTTCTTTTTACATTTTAGGTAGTAAATGAAAAAAAAAATATTAATATGACTGATGAATATTAGTACAATGTAAATAATTAAATTTTATATTCATTATAATTTTTTAACATATAAAGTACATACAGTTTTATATAAATAAAAAATTTAAAATACAAATAATAATTAAATATAATATTATTATTAGGTACATTAATAATAAATTTTTTATATAAATAAAATTAAAAATTATCATATATTTTATTTAATTATTTTTATTTTTATAAATATACATAAAAACGTTTAAATATATTATGTTTTTTACATGCGAACGAACAATCGAAGGCCTTACAAGATTTAGGTTTAGGAACTCGCAAAAATCTTCTTACATAAAATTTAGTAATTGCGATGATAGTTGTGCCAAACTCAACAGTATTTGTATCATCATTAAGATTAATCTTGTCAAAAGAAAAGCTATTAAAATCTTTAATTTCATTGATACACAGAAAAATTAAGCTCAAATGGGATCGGACATTAATTTTTAAAAAATTTATTATTAAATATACTGTTAATAAATTTTTTTAATTTTATAAATAAAATTAAAAAATTATCATATATTTTTAATATATTTAAAAAATAAAATATATAATTTTATTTCATATATATAATTTTATTTATAAAATTAAAATTAATGTCACAGATAATTATCTTTCAGAAAGAAATATAGACTTAAGGAGGAGGAAGGATATGCCTAGTTCCTATTTGGCTATACCACGGATGTAGACGTGGCAGCATATCCAACGGTACCTGAAGGTTTATTCCGGTTATATCAGTGTGGTGTGGTGGGCGAATGTGATTTTTGATTTGAAATGAGTTTCTTTTATTTTATTTTTTATTATTTTTTTAGAAAAAGGAAGTGCGGGGGGGGGGGTTGGTTGGGATGAGGTGACACGTAGATGAATGACTAACTGAATGATTAAGGGGGACA
>JBBYHM010000006.1:5618319-5632106 GCA_038381775.1 Adansonia rubrostipa | reverse complement strand
AGCCACTGATGCCTCTCAAGTTTTAGTCGCTGAACTGCATAAATCCATGTGGCATGGTCCAGCTCGGGCATTATTTTTCATGTTCTTCTGGTTGATTATGGAGGAAAAATGTAGTGGTGTCTTAGAAGTTAGGATTTGGTGCCTACCTCAAGTACTAGGCAAGTTTCGATCTTCATGGAGAGATGGAAGTGGATGAACCTAGAAATAATGTCTGCTCTTTTCCATTTAGGAAGGGAGATTCTGCAAGCTATGTGGTTCTCCTTTTGACTGACTGAATGTTGTATTTAAAATTATGTCAGCGCTAATCCAGAGCGGATAGCTGCTTTTATTATTAAATAAAAACATGATTGTTTAGGAAGGTTGTTTGACTTACATGATATTTATTTAGAAATCTCCATTTGCTGCAACGTTTCTTGTGCATCATATTTCTTTGAGTTCTATTCCGCTAGGTCTCTGTTGAAAGATTTACCTTTTTTTTCTAATGAAAAATAAGAATCTGACTCATTTATTTCTTCTAGAGGTGGTCCGTGATGTCTCTCAAGGTATGGAAGAGGTGAGTTATGCAGTGCTAGACTCAGCTAAAGTTGCTTTGTGCTGTTATATGCTTTGGTGTGGATTAGATATTTCACCATTATGAAATATGGCTAACTGCTGAACTTCACAATGTAGGATATACTGTTTTGTCCTAGGCCGAGAGATCATCCAGAGCAATCAGGTCAATCCATACGATCCTCAAATATCCTCTTTAGAAACAGAAAACAGGAAGTAGAAATAGTGATGCATGAAGCAATTTCATATGAGAAAAAGATCTTTGTTCTGAATATTAATCTTAGATACCATGCTTTCATTTGGGTTAGTGCTACCTGCTTAATCCGGAAGCAACAATGATCTGTAGTTTTTCATTTGCTTTTTTATTTGTTTAGACTTTAATGTTTGCCACTTATGGGCTGTGGGTTCTTTTCATTCCAGTTTTTTGGCCACTGCTTGCTCCTGATCAAAACAGAATTCGCATACCAGTTGAATCCTCCTTGTCGCTCTCATTCAGGTGAGTTCATACATTTAGCCTCAGCTTACGTTAGAATTGGTGTATGTGGTGACTTTAGCAGTTAGGTCACAAGTGCATTGATCCTTTAACTGTACGATATGTCATGGTCCTTGGAGTTTTGGTGTTATAGATTTTGCCCTTTTATTTGAAGTAGTTTGCTTGCTAATCCTCATTAATGGGAAACCATTCGTTCTGTTTTAGCAGTTTATACTTAAATTGGTGCTTTAATACCGTAATGGTTTAGTTTACAACTTAACCATATATGGAAGTAGCTTTTCTTAATAAGAAGTAGATTGTGTATGGCACTGGTTGATGTTATGAGTGCATGCAGATAAGAACCACAAGCTGTCTCTATATCTGTTTTTCACTCCTTTCATACCTTACGTTCATCTTTATGATGTGTCATTCAATATTCGTTTTCCCTTCGGGGAGAAATTTTCCATTTGCAGTTCCATTCACCGTCCACCAATTTGAGTTCGACGATCTGCTGGGTTTGCAATCGCATTGTTGATGGCAACCCACCCTCTTAGAAAGTCGATTGTTGGCTTACGTCTTTGCCCTTTTCCAGCAGGGTCATTTATTTTGACTAAAGTTGATTGGATCATCAATACGGGCTGTAGAGAAAATTTGTAATTCATTCCTTTTTTTTTTTTTGGGGGGGGGGGGGGGGTTCCCCCTAACAGTCCAACAGCTTCTACCAGCATTTGTCAGGAGAAATCTGTGCCTTGGTCAGTTTCTCGGGGAAGTAAGTTTTTCAGATTCCACTATTTTTCCAAGTACAGGAAATTATGGCCTTATATGCAGTCCAGTTGTCGGAATATTCATTTTGGGTAATATAACTTTTTCCATAAAAATCTCTCCAACTTATTGTTCGTTAGAGTTCAATTTCCATTAATTCCATTATTTTTATTGGATAGATTTCAGAGATATCAAATGATTGCTTTTTTAAGTGTTTAATTTGACTATAGATTTCCAATCACATTATTTCATGACGTCGTTTTTTATAGAGATGATGATAATTAGCACCGTTATATTATATATCATACAGATAGGTTGATCAAACCTACGTTCGATCCCTTCACCAGATTATCTGTTTGCTTGCTTACGACCGACATGAAAATGATGTTAATGAGTCATGCAACCAACCATCTAAGGCTCCGCTCAAACATCTAACATCTAAGGCTTAAGAGCAAGTTTGCTGAAAGCGGTACTTACTTGTTCATCTGTGATCATTTTGTAGTTTTCATAGAAATCTAAAATCTCCATCGAGATGTTTTTCACCTGCCAGTTTTCAATAAAAACGAAGTTAAAATGTTAATAAATTAAATACTTATCATAAAATATATATATATATATATATATATTTTTGCGATCGTGATATGATGGGACGTAATTGCAGTATAATTCGGAACTTCATAGCAACATGCAATGCTCGAATTAGAAGGTGGTGATCAGTAAAATCCTATGCAATAGGCAGCAGAATGATCTCAGAAAATGCATTACTTATTCGCAGTTAAAAGTAAATGAGGTAAAAGTTTCTTACCAAACAAATATAAATGTAAACAAAAGAAAACCAGGACCATGTGGATTAGATATAGCTTTAGAAAACTCACCACATTCATATCGACACGAAGCTCTTCGAACCAAGTGGTAATATCTTTCTCTCTGTATACGCTAGCAATGAATATGCAAGCTAAGGCAATGACATATGGCGGATGTATAAGAATAAGGTCCAACTTGTATGTGTCATTTACAAGCCCCCTGTGACTCAAAAATGCCAAGTTTTAGTATATTTATAATTCAGTTAAATAAAACTTTAAAAGGAGAAAAGAGAAAGGATCCATAACCACAAGACAAATTTAGACCGATGATTGAACACAAAAAAGACAATGCCCATTTGAGCAGTCGCTAGCCAGTTCCAATGCAACCGACCCTACATGCGAGAAACTATGCATCTTAATATACAAGATGATGATCTAATGTCTTTCTGTGTGAACACCAACCAGCTACACACATGATGTGGGATAATAAAATATTCCAAAAATTTCCAACCACAGTTTTTATTTATTTAAGTTCAGATAAAACAGTTTTCTTGAATAGAACTTCACTTAATTCTACCTCAGCCAAGAACCAACTTTTGATTCTCAGTTTCTTAACCTAGAAATAATGGCAAAGTAACCAACTTCAAGTACAGGCTCAACAGTAAGCACAAGATAATCTACATGCACCATAGCACTAACATGATCCGATATAAATTTCATAGGCCAGGTAGTTAAAAGTATATTATCGATCTCAAAAAAATTGAAACTGAACAAAGTCTCGAATCAGGCCAAGTTCCAGCTGTCTGATGCACATATATGTTGCCAGTCAAACCATTACAGTCATATCTGATCCTAAACATTAATGGCATTGCTACTTCACGTATGTATTTTTGCATTTATTTATTATGCATCTTCAGTCAATTCTTCCTACATGTAATGAAAAGGCGACATGGTCCACCCATAGTTGGCAAAGCCAAAGGCATAATACTTTCAGGAGCTCTTCATGCCAAATATAAGACTTATGGGGAAAAAAGTGATCTTCATTTAGGGCAGATCTCTGACATGCACAAAATATTTTCAACTTTAAGAGTTTTGACACTTACCAAGATAGTTGACTCATACTCGTATCATTCATGCCAGCATCCTGCAACAACCTGCAAGGTGGCAGGCACAAGTAATTCAGATGTGTTGAAATAAATACCGATGCCAATGACCAGAAAGAACAGTACTGGAATAATTTACACTTGAAGTAGCTTAGGCCTGATCAATTTGACATTGCAAAAAATGTCATCTTAAAATTGCACGTTATTAGATAAGGCAGCATTGTGTTTTAAGTTCACTAAAATTGCTGCAACTAATCATAAATGTGCATCATAAATATAAAACAAATATTTACTAAATGCTAACCTAATTCTACGAGAATAAATTTATTGATATCAAATGGTAAATACAATTACGTCACTAGGGAACTGAAAAAGATTTAAAAGAGCAACAGAAAACTGTGGAAAATAAGAAGCGTATTAGAGTTAGAGCTTACATAAATAATAGATCAAATGATCTTATAGGATACTATCTCTAAAGTAGTCAGAACTCAGAACTTATTAAGGAAAATCTGTGGTTTCATCATTTCCCCATTTAGTGCAACCATAAATTGTTAACCATACAAAAGATCAGTGGAGCAAATCTAAGAAAAACTGCAGATACATAAGGATAACGGCAAAGAGGATAAAAACTTACTGAGACAACGAGCGGTAAGGATGAAATACAACTAAATAATAGTTAAGTGCTTCTAAAATCTTCATTTCCATTTCAAGTATATCTTTGATTTCATATCTAAACTTTTCATCCGAATCTGCAAAGAAAATATGGCAGGATTGCAGCAAACAACCAAATTTCTAGGAAGTTCAAAGGATTAATCAACCAACTTAGTAATAAGTTATTACAGTTTTTTTTAATGTAAAATACAAGAAGTCTAGCCTGCACTGTGCTTTCTTCTGCCTTGGATGCCAAATATAAGCAAGTAGGAGCAACAAGACGTGGATCATATTCACTCAAACTCTTTCTGTAAGAAAAGTGAAAAAACTATGTTTAGCGATTGATAACACATGTATGGAGGAAAAATTGAATCTTCTAAATTGATTTACGTTCAATGCATCTCTATCCCATGTAATAATTCATGGTAGCTGGGTGGGGCAAAGAATAATGAGCTGACTGTCTAGTCTTGTATGAGGAATTAATTACAAAGTTGTGACTATGATGAATACGACTTATGTGAAGGAGTGCAAATCATGTAGGCCTAAGAAGCGGCATATTAAAAGAAAACTGCATAAATTAGGAAATGCGATGTCACTCATAATGAATTTGTAACATGTTAGAAACTGGAATGTTGTAGTCAAAAAATCACAAGAAATTCATAGCTTGAGAAAAAAATAATGAAAATAAATGAGAGGATAGGTTATGAGCTGCTTGTCATAAATGAATAGCATGCCCTTTTACATTACCATTAATAAACTAGGGCAAGTACCTGGTATACGCACGTCTCATATATGTAACTGCAGTTGCTACAACCCTGAAATATTAACCATGTCTCAGAAGAAATAACAATTGGTGTAAAACTAAAACAGAAAAGGAAATTTTGCATCGAGTTTGTAATGACAAATTATATTAATTCATTAAGGAAATAAACATACTAGATTCAACGTTTTCCAGGAAATAATTTTCTCACAAATGAAAGAAGAAACTAGCTCTGTTTAAGCATGATATCATGTTAAACGATGCATAATCTCACAACGCCTTTCTGTTAGCGAACTTCTGGTGAGTACTGCTATAATTTTCCACACAGAATTTGCAACCAAGTCCAACCGTTTTTTAGAAGAAAGCCAACATCCTACAGGCGACAGCTACAGCAAACAAAGTGCTTATGCACGGGTTAATCTTATAAACCAATATAAGAGGTTTGTGAATGAGTATTCATGCATGTGTATGTGGGTAATTAATTATCCGCTAAAATCAGTAATATAGCACATAATCAGAAACCTATGCATTCTCATATTTACGTTGCCTCATAGCACCTCAGTATGTGATTGAGAAAAGATGTTCTCTGCCTTTAGATAGTCCAGTTCACTCCAGGGTAGCAGTACAAGACAACTAGGATATATAATAAATGTCAAAGGCATAAAAATACTAATGAAAAAGAGATACTAGTCTCAGCAGCAGTTGAACTAGTTACGACTCTTTATTTTTCTTGAAGTACACATCCAACAAATATCCCAACATGGGCATGGAGATATAATCTTCCAAAGGCTCTCCAAACACATGGAAATCTTAGAAAAAAAATTAACATACCCCTGTCCGACACTCACACCTGAGTCAAAGTAACATAGGTTCAGATTCACCAACAAATGCTACAATTAATTGTCAGAACAAAGAAAACAAAGCAGTATACAAAATTTAGAAAGGATAAGTAAAGATAAAAAAAATTTGATATCATTACTGAATGAAATGGTCAATCATTTCGGTAAACAGAAAAGTATTCTTTAAAAAACCAAGAGATAAGATCAAACCTTTGCCGCACTTTAACATGTTGAGCCAGTTGCAATATATCTAAGGGGAAAAAAACACAAAATTACTAACTTTAAGAAGTAAGTTATATGGAATAAAGCTGCTCGTTCAATTAAAATAGGCAATGCATATATTTTGCAGCAAACAGCTGTCTAAAACACCACCGCTTTCCTTTATAATTCCAGTTACAATAATAACTACCAAGAGAATAGGCCAAAAAGTAAACTAAGTAGAAATTTCCATATTACATATTTTCTTTTATTGATGAACTCATTTGATAGCCCTGCTAAAAATAAACATTAAAGCCATATTAGGGGGGGGGGAAGGAAGAAACTATGAGTCTTGAACCAATCCTATGGAGATAAAATATGAAGTGACCAAATGAAACAATTCTACTTTTACTGACAATATGAGCACTTAGATGATTATATACTTCTGATTTAGAGTACCCAAGATGCAAAATTACAAAATACCATAGATTAATAACATGCAGAAATAAAAGATTGTATCGAAATGAAGAAAACCCAAAACTAAGCTAAAATTTTTAAACAAAAAGAACTGATTCCAGTAAACAACAAGAAACCCAAATTATTAAATTAACAAGAAGATCCAAAACTAATAAATCAAGTAAAAAATGAGAACCCAAATCAACAGCCATAAGAAAAAAATGGAGTAAGAGAGTGAATGAACATACAATTCGCCATATGCATCTTGATGAGCTTAAATTCTTCAAGAGTGATGCCTTTATCTTTATCTTGTTGATGTACAACATCCACATCTTCTGGGTCCAAAAGCTGCTTGCTGCACGAACAAAATCAAATCATATAACCCCAAGAAAGAAAATGAAGAGCAAATATTAAAACAATCAAAAACAAGCTAATGAGTTGCCAAATCGGTGAAAATAGCTTGGTTTTGGTTGTTACGAGTGAGAAGAAGTCCAGAAATTGGCAGCCATTTTCCTTGTTTTAACAGCTGAATCGTATCCGTGTTTGTTTAGCTTCTCGTCCAACGATATAATTCGAGTTTAGAGGATCATAATGAAGGTTTCATTCCAAGTTTTAGAATTTAGAATTTTCTTTTAGTCGTGAGGATTTTGTTGGGGTCCGCCCAGATTAATCAAAGCCCTCTTTAGATTGATCCGAAACTAGATTTTGTTGGCCCACAGGAATTTGGGCTCCATTGGGTTCTTGTTTGTACTTTATTTCGCTAAACAGAATGGTAAGAGTTGGCAGGGGCAAATGGGTGACTGTCATCTCGCGAATATCAAGGCAACATTGCGCCAATACCTACCACCAGTGAGGCAAGAGAAGATTGCAGCATTAGCGGCTGTCAGGCACTCGTTTGTTTGTGGATTTTCGTGGAACTTGCATCGACACCCCTCGAATTTTGTTCAAAAAACCTGACGAGTTTGTACTGCAAAGATTTCTTAAAAGCCATTTGCAAATGTGTATATTCTGGGACAACGTTTTGAGCTGATTCCATTTGGCTCTGGTAGATGATCTTTGTTCTTGTCCAAGTTATGTAATTGGCATTGCAAACCATGCACCTCACAAAATTTGCTCGCATGCTCCAGGCATTTTAGTTAAACCGCACCGTTCAATCAACTACTTGATATGACTGAATAGGACAGGCATTACAATGCCGAAGGCAACTATTGAAGTTAATCCCAATCCACGCCTTCCTGCCAGCTGCCACCATGCCTCAACCCTTGTAATGTTTTATCTAATAATTGAGGCTATGATAGACAAGGATTTGACAGCTTTCAATCAATGAAGAAAGACAGCCTCAGAGCCATTCGTTTTACTTTGCTTCTAGAAATCTGAAATCTGAGTTGGGTTTTTCCTGTGTCATTTTTGGTGGTTGTCGTTACCAATGTGACTGTTTTGAGGCTCTAAGTTCCACTGGTCACGCCCCCACAACAATTAATGTGATAAAATATCAGCAGCATCAGCTTCCAACCATTCCTTTTCCAGGATGATTAACCTTTGGATTTTTGTACTTTCTCTATGCATCTCTACGCCGCTTTGTGTCTTTCTTGATTGATTTAGCCATCTTTCTTCCTCTAGTTATTCATTTTTTTTCCTTTCCATTATTGGCATTGCCGAATGTAAAAAGGTCAGGGTTCTCTTCAGTCTTCTGTCTTGTACTACAATGTTAGCAAAAATGGTGGGATGAAATCTAGCACCATAGCTTTGCAAAATAAATAGCAATTTAGTAGAGTCCTCCTGTATCTTATCATGGATTTCTCCTCTTATCTACCAGCAATCTTGGGGGGCTTTTTAGGGTTGGTAATGTCGTTCTATATATGGACGCAAAGGCTTTGGAGGCACAGGTACGATGAGGGTAAATCACTAGCCCCAGAAGCGTCAGGTGCCTTGCCTATCATAGGTCATCTTCACCTGCTTGGCGCCCAACCAACACTTGCCCGAACGCTTGCGGCTATGGCGGATAAACATGGGCCTGTCTTCATGATCCGAGTAGGCGTATTCCGAACCCTTGTCGTTAGCAATCACGAAGCGGTTAAAGAGTGTTTAACCACTAACGACAGGGTCTTAGCCACTCGCCCAAGATCGAATGCAGGAACGTACCTTGCCTACGACCATGCAGGCTTTGGTTTTGCTCCTTACGGACCATTTTGGCGTGAGATGCGTAAGTTTACAGTAGTTCACCTTCTCTCTGCCCATAGGTTAGCAACATTAAAGCATGTTAGGGTCTCGGAAGTGGATGCATTTATCAAGAATTTGTACTCCATTTGCAAGAAAAACGAGCAGAATCCAAACCAAAAGATCGCAATATGTAGAAGGCTTGAAGTTTTTAACTTGAACTTGCTTCTAAGAATAATTGCAGGGAAGAGATATTTCTCCGGTGCCGATGGTGAAGACGATAAGGAGAAGGAAGCACATCGTGTTATGAATCTTTCAAGGGAAATCTCGTATTTGATGAGTGTTAATGCGCTTTCAGAAGTAGTTCCATTCTTGAAATGGATGGATAAGTGGAGCGAGCAAGTGAAATCTATGAAGCGTACTTCGAAAGAGATGGAATCTCTTATTGAAAGTTGGATTGATGAACATAAACTGAAGGGGCTTAAGACTGGAGCAAACAACAATCAAGATTTCATCGACGTGATGCTGTCTGCCATTGAAGATGATATCATATTCGGCCAGTCACGCGAGACGGTTATCAAGGCAATAGCAACGGTAAGCTTTTGCTCTCTTCATGGTTCTAAATCATAAATTTGAACTTCATAAGTTATCATCTTAATCTTGATTTATCATTTTACCTACTTTTAGACTCTAGTCGCGGCAGGGAGTGATACCATGCCCGTTTCAATAACATGGATTTTGTCCAACTTGGTGAACAATAGACATGCCTTGAAGCGTGCTCAAGAGGAGCTAGACATCAAAATCGGTCGAGATAGATGGGCGGAAGACTATGATATTGAGAAATTAGTCTATCTTAAGGCCATTGTTAGGGAAACATTTCGCCTATATCCAGCAGCACCTCTCTTAGTCCCTCATGAGGCAATGGAAGACTGTCATGTCTGTGGCTACCACGTTCCAAAGGGCACTCGTTTATTTGTTAACTTATGGAAGTTGCATCGAGACCCACGAGTTTGGTCGAACCCAGAGAAGTTTCAACCAGAAAGATTTCTTGGTGCAAGTCATGAAAAAGTGGACATTTTGGGCCAAAATTTCGAGCTAATTCCTTTTGGTTCTGGTAGACGATCTTGCCCGGCGATGACTTGGGCGTTGCAAGTGATACACTTGACAATCGCTCGCCTGCTTCAAGGATTTGACTTAACAACACCCCTAAATGCTCCGGTGGATATGACTGAAGGACCAGGTGCCACCATGCCTAAGGCAACTCCTCTTGAACTTGTCCTCGTTCCTCGCCTTCCTGATCATCTTTATCAACTGTAAATGTTGTCAGTCTGACAATAAAAATAACGCAGGCCAGTGTTGTCTCGTTTTCTTTCTTTGTTCTGTGTGGTTTAGCTAGCCAGATTAATGTATGATTTTATATATATATTATATATATATATATGGAGTAACTCGTTTTCTTTCTTTGTTCTGTGCGGTTAAGCTGGCCAGATTAATGTATGATTTTATATATATATATATATATATATGGAGTAACCTTTCCTTTCATTGTATTACATACTTCAGACTTTAATGAATTGTTTGTTCCACTGCTTTAGAAAGAAATCACGGATAAAAACAATTATAAATATTAAAATTTAAATATAAACCTATTGATTTCATACAAATACCCCTTTAATGCATAAATCACTTATGTTAAGCCTTAAGTTCACTTTTAGTATTTATTTTATTTACTCTGCTGAGTAGTTTGGCAATATAAAATATGCAAATGCACGCACAAAGAAAGTAAAGCAACATCAACCAGTTTGCACGTGCGAAAAAAATAGTTTCCCTTGTTTGGTTGGAAAAACAAGTTTGCACATGCGAAGATATACATGCTTACATGGATGTGCGCTGAGACTGCATAAAAGACAGGCAAGGATTGTCTTGGACAGCCACAAGTCAAGATGGGATTTATCGCAGCGATAGCAACTACAGCCATTGGGTCGACAATTAACCAAAGAAATTATCGAAGGGCCCAACCTGATATGACTTTGTAGGCATTGCTCGACCCGTTGAATAGTCTTCTCCAATGGAAATCACAGCAAACTTGAAGTCACCCTTGATCTTCCACCAGCATCCCTCTCACTTTTAGACCGCAAATAATGGAATTCTCATCTCCTCTAGCAGCAATTGCAGGGATTTTAGGATTGGTACTATTCCTCTACAAACAATGGAAGCAGGGGACGACTCCTAGCGACCAAAGTAAGCGCCCGCTATTAGCCCCAGAACCATCGGGTGCCTTGCCATTCATCGGGCATATGCACCTGCTTGGCGGTCAACGTACCCTTGCTCAGACCTGGGGTGCCATGGCTGATAAATATGGCCCTATTTTCACATTCCGGCTCGGGGTTTTCCCTACGCTTATCGTTAGCAATCACGAAGCAGTCAAAGAGTGCTTCACTACGAACGACAGGGTATTAGCTAATCGCCCTAGGTCAAATGCAGGAATATACCTCGGCTACGATCATGCCGGATTTGGCTTTGCTCGTTATGGAGAGTATTGGCGCGAGATACGAAAACTAGCCATGGTTGAGCTTCTTTCTAGCCGTAGACTTGAGAGACTGAAGCACATCCAATTCTCCGAGGTGAACGCATTCATCAAAGATTTGTACTTGTCTTGCAAGAAAAACGAACAAAATCCAGACACAAAGTTGGTGATCAGTCAAAAATTTGAAGCCCTGACCTTAAATACGATCATGAGATTGATCGCCGGCAAGAGGTATTTCTCGGATGCTGATGGCGAAGACGAAAAGGAAGCAGCACATGTAACAAAAGTCATCAAAGATTTCATGTACGTTTCTGGTATTCTCGCTCCATCGGAAGTTATACCATTTCTAGGATATATGGATTCCATATTCGTGGGACAAGTGAAGTCCATGAAGCGTGTTGCAAAAGAGATAGACTTCATCGTTGGAAGATGGGTTGAGGAGCATAAATTAAAGAGTCTCAAGAGTGAACTAGCTCCAGACGACAGTCAGGATTTCATCGACCTACTACTATCTGCAATCAAGGAGGATTCCATGTTTGGCTATACCCGGGAAACAATCATCAAGGCTACAGTAATGGTATGTTCTTTCTAGTACTCTTTGGGTACTCAAAACCAGACAATCATCGCAATAATTCATTGTAAAATTCAGACTTCCTAACCATAGGAGTATAAACAAAGGGCAATAATGTCTCGTAAAAGAATTTAAAATTTTAAATACGGATACGAGTGAATGTCCGTCGTAAATATATATAATTTTTTTTACGTATAAGAAAAATTTTTAGAAATTATATTTTTATATTCATATAAAAAAATATATTAATACTCCTAAGAATAATTTGGGCTTTATTTAACATATTGGTCTTGAATTGATTTAAGTTATTTATTGTCTCTTTTGTAAAATTCATCCCGATAATTGTCTCACTTTAGTAGAATAAAGCAAGAAATGAAATCCCTGCATTCGAATATGAAGTTTTTGAATTTGATTCCTCTGTTAAAACCTTCACTCCACTGATCTAAACAGCTACCCTTATATTTAGATATGCCTTGCAACATCTTTTGCAAAATCCCTTTCCCAATTGACTTGTTCTTAGGTGCGGATCTCATCATTGTGTTTGCACTACAATGGTAAAGAAGAAAAGGACATTTCAGCTAACCATTATTATTGTCAAGATTAGGACTTTTCGCCTAATCCAGTACATTATCAAGATTAAGCAGTGCAGAACGTTTGAAAGATGGATATTATTTAGAAGAAAATGCTTATACATATGATGCTATTAGCTAGTCATTTACCTCTTCGAATCATTTAATCTTTTCTTTTGATGCATGAGACTTAGAAATTGGAAAGTTCAAAATTTTCCTTAATAGAGGAATATAAACAAATCACGCTGAGTCTAAGAATTAATCCAATTAATTCTTGCAGGCCTCGTTAATAAAATCAAAGAAGTTTCAATTCAAATTCTAGTATCTTCAATTCGTTATTCTATTCTTATGTTGTTTAGATTCAACCAGCTATATGTCATCCTAATTTATTTGCTGGCGTAGAATTTATTCTTAGCAGGCTCAGACACAACATCCATAGCATTGACATGGATTTTGTCCAACTTGATGAACAATAGACATTCCTTGAAGCGTGCTCAAGAGGAGCTAGACCTCAAAGTCGGCAGGGACAACTGGGTGCAAGACTCTGACATCGAGAAACTAGTCTATCTTCAGGCCGTCATTAAGGAAACACTGCGACTATACCCGCCGGGGCCGATAGCAGTTCCCCACGAGGCAAGCGAAGATTGCAGCATCAGCGGCTACCACGTTCGAAAGGGCACTCGCGTGATCGTGAACCTGTGGAAGTTGCATCGAGACCCTCGGGTTTGGTCGAATCCTGACGTGTTCGAACCGGAAAGGTTTCTTACAAGCCATGCGGATCTGGATGTTGTGGGACAACATTTTGAGCTGATCCCCTTCGGGTCTGGTCGAAGGTCTTGTCCAGGGATGACATTAGCCTTGCAAATGACACACTTGACGATCGCTCGCATACTCCAGGGGTTTGAGTTATCGACACCATTTGATGAGCCAGTAGATATGAGTGAAGGGCTGGGCATTACCATGCCCAAGGCAACCCCACTTGAAGTTGTCCTGAGTCCACGCCTTCCTGCTGCAATGTATCTGCAGATATAGATGTTGAATATATATGGTACATACGTATATTTGATAGCTTCTCAAAGCCTCATTTGCTACCCTACTTATATTATATAATTCTTATGAAACTTCAAAGCAGTGGACTTAAATAGGTTGAATATTTGTTTCGTTCGTATAATTTAGTTCAAATTTTAGTTTGATATTAAAAGAAAAAAATTTAAATTTATCTAAATTTTTATTTTATCAAACATATTTATTATTTAAACTAACATCATTAATCAAACGTTAACATGACAGTTAATAATCAATAAGAGCGTAACATGTGATAAAAATGCTATTTGATCAGTTCTATGTCATCATAAAATATAAAAAATAAA
>JBBYHM010000006.1:5596138-5616752 GCA_038381775.1 Adansonia rubrostipa | reverse complement strand
TTTATTTCTTTTTATTGTTATTATCGTGATACCTTAGGTCATTGTAGGGATATTTACTGGTTGGGTAAGATTAAGTTCGGATCATATTTATGTTTAACATTAGTATTGTACGTATATTTGTTTTAAGTTAGTTTTATTTGAAATATGGATTTTAAATTCTACTCAAACCTGCTTATATTTATAAATAGATAATTCAAGCTGGTTTCAATCAAACAATATTATTATTTAAAAAAAAAAACATTTTGTTTTCCTTTAATTTTTAGTAATTTTATAAATTTTTTCTTTTTTTAAGTGCTTAAAAATAGATAACTTAACGTATTTTTTAATGTTTATACTATGACATTATATACATTTAATTTTTATATGATATAAATTATTTATAACATTTATAAAAGTATTATATTATATTACATAATAGGAAGCGAGTCAGGTGGGATTGGGTCTTTCATGTTAGAATCAAAGTTCGATCATTTTTACCTAGACCTTATTTTTTTGTCTAAACTAATTTTTTGTATCAATACTTTGATTAAAACCTTTTCAAATATTGAACAAAACTTCAAACTTAAACAGATAATCCAAACCTTGATTAAGTGTTACCTTTTTTCTTTTTATATGGGTTGCCAAAAGAAATTTATGAAATGAGCATTTTTAAAATGGATACTATAACAGTATGCTTAGGAAGTTTTCCGTGTGCGGTCGATTCATAATTCTTTTATATAATTTGAATTTGCAAAATTTAAATAAGATAATAATTAATTAATATAAAATTAATTTTTTTAAATCGAATTTTTTAATATAAAAATAAAATATGAGCTGAATATGTTTTTGATGCATCTTAGACTAACTAGTCTACGATGAAATATTTTAGTGCGTCCATAAATCTACAACTAGTCTATAACTAGTTAGATCCTGCATGAATTGCTCTTGTGCTGACATATGTCGATTTTCCTTTTGAATTCACGAGGGGAAGAAAGAAAGGAAAGGAGAGAAAGAAAGAAAGATAAAGAGAAAAAATGAAAAATTTAGGTGTTTGAATTTGTGTTTTTTTTTTTTTTGAGTTTTTAAAATATTATAAATATGTATGAATTTTTATATATTTTAAAATATTTATCTATGTATTTTATATTTAATTTTTTATTTTATATTCATATCGTATTTTAATTCATTTCATATTTTATATATTATTTCATTGTGGTTCAATTTAAATAAAAAAATTGTGTGATTGTGTCATCTCTTAATTCATAATTAAGGACAAACTAATAATTAAATCTCCATTAAGTATCCAAGAAATACGTTTTATTTCAATAAAATTAAGTATAATAAAGATAACGTATATGCAAACTACATGTATTTGAAAAAAATTGATACAAATGAAATTGACAAAAAAATAGTGTTATACGAATTATGTCAAATCTGCATTAGATTATACGGCTACATGAATATTTTTATTAATTTTTAATATTTTGATTAAAAAAATTTGATGAATGATAAAATCTTTTGATTGGTTATGAATAAATAAATGTAATTTTTAAGGGTAATAGATATGAATAAATATAATTTTTAAAATAAAAATTATAAATAATAAATACAGTTAAAATCAAAATATTAATAAAAAATTACGCATGATCGATAAATTTTACTCGATCCATTGAAGTATATGTACATTATCAAGTCTTTAGTTTGTGTGGCTGAGAATTGTCCATCATTTGGAGTGGAAACGACGGACCGGTGTGGTAGCAAAACCTCCTGTTTAGATTTCCTATATATTGAAGCTCCATATACCCCGTTGTAAATCAGATTAATCTAAGGGGGAAAAAAAAAACTTATATGATGCTATTACTGATAATTATTATTTCCTTTTTCTTAGTCAGATATTTGCCTCGCAACTCCAACACTATTGCTTTACAAAATAACAAGTTAGCTACAATCCTGAATGCTACGCTTATAAAATTGAAAATCCACTAAGGAATTTAGGTGAGGGTTACCTAGTCCAATCTGATGATGATCATGGATTTCTCATCTCGTCTTCCAGAAATTTTTGCAGGCTTTTTTGGATTGTTGATCATGACGTACAATCTATGGAGCCGGAGGATTTCCAGCCGCAATAGTACTGAGGACAAATTACTTGTCCCAGAACCATCGGGTGCCTTACCCTTCACAGGCCACCTTCACCTGCTTCGTGGCCAACGAACTGGTGCCCGAACCCTTGCGGCTATGGCGGATAAATATGGGCCTGTCTTCACAATCCGACTCGGCAGAGCCCGCACCCTTGTCGTCAGCAGCCACGAAGCAGTTAAAGACTGTCTCACCACTAACGATAGGGTCTTCGCCAATCGCCCGATATCGAACGCGGGGACGTACCTTGGTTATGACCATGCAAGCTTTGGATTTGCTTCGTACGGAACGTACTGGCGTGATATTCGTAAGCTAGCTGTGGTTGAACTTCTCTGGATGCATCGGCTGGCAACATCAAAGCATGTTCAAGTCTCGGAGGTTAACGCATTCACAAAAAAATTGTACTTGTTTTGCAAGAAAAAGGAGCAGAATCCAAACCAAAAGATCTCGATCAGTGCACGGCATGAGGTTTTGACCTTGAACATGATGCTAATTATAATTGCAGGGAAGAGATATTCCTCAAATGCTGATGGTGAAGCCGATAAAGAAGCAAAACGTGTAAGCAAGTTCATCAAAGATTTCGCGTTGACGTTAGCGACTGTTAGTGCAGTTTCAGAGGCAGTCCCATTTTTAAAATGGATGGATAAATGGAGCAGCCAAGTGAAATCAATGAAGCGTGTTTCAAATGAGATGGCGTCTGTCATTGAAAGTTGGATCGATGAACATAAAAAAAAGAGGCTTAAAACCGGGGCAAACAACAATCAAGATTTCATCGACGTGATGCTATCTTCGATGAAGGATGATTTCATGTTCGGCTATTCACGCGAAAAGATTATCAAGGCAACAATATCGTTATGTTTTTGCCTGCATGTTTGGACCATGGTTCAATTGAATCTGTTTGTAAATCCATACATTTCAAGTTGATAATTGTGATCCTGATCTGGGTTTTATTCCTTTTACGTATGTCTAGAATCTAATCGCAGCAGGAGTGACACCACAGCCATTTCAATGGCATGGCTTTTGTCCAACTTGATGAACAATCGGCACGCCTTGAAGCGTGCTCAAGAAGAGCTGGACCTCAAAGCCGGTCGAGACAGATGGGTGCAAGACTCCGATGTCGAGAAATTAGTCCATCTCCAAGCCATTGTTAAGGAAACATTTCGCTTATATCCACCAGCGCCTCTATTAGTCCCTCAGGAGGCCACGGAAGACTGTCGCGTTAGTGGCTACCGCATCCCGAAGGCACACGTCTGTTTGTGAATGCATGGAAATTGCAACGAGACCCACGAGTCTGGCCGAATCCGAGGAGTTTCAGCCGGAGAGATTTCTCAGAATTCACGAAAACGTGGATGTTTTGGGCCAAAGCTTGGAGCTGATTCCATTTGGTTCAGGTAGACGATCTTGCCCAGGGATGAATTGGGCATTGCAAGCTATACGCTTGACGATAGCTCGCTTGCTTCAAGGGTTTCACTTAACGACACCCTTAAATGATCCCGTCGATATGACTGAAGACCCTGGTGCAACCATGCCCAAAGCAACTCCTCTTGAAGTTCTCCTCACACCTCGCCTTCCTGATCATCTTTATCAACTCTAAATCTAGTACCTACTTGATAATAAGTAATCAGGGACGAAGACAGGAATAATGAGGACCGATATATACCTAAAGTAAAACTAAAAGTTGCATACAGCAGCTGTTCATGTTATGACTTGTTACTTGAACAAACAATATTTTATTATATAAATTTGACTCGACCTAATTCCCGTACAACTATAATAAAAAGAATTTAATTTTAAATATTATGTGTGATATCTGCCGTATATAAATTCCTTATATGACTATAAAGGTTTCAATTTTCAAATTAATATTATAATTCATGTGCATACGTAAAATAAATGTATTGAAAATTAAATTCTTAATTTTAAAAAAAATGTAATCTAATTAGAAGAGCACAGGATTATTACTCATTACAGAAACATAAAATAAAAATAAAACAAAATAACTAAGTTTATTTTATCAAACTGTAAACTTTACAATGGGGTTAAGTTGACAAAATTTTGAAGAACCAGACATAACTTTACCTCTTTTTTAAATGATTATACAAGCCTAATGTTCCTAAAAGGTTTAGAGAGGGCCAAAGCCCCTAGCTTCTCCCAGATTTCGCCCATGCTTATAACAATGCAACTAGCGTAAATATGTCTCATTTAATTTGTTTCTTAGTATATTGTATCAATGATATAAACGTAAATATGACTTTCTAGCATATTGCATGGCCCATCGAATAATCTTCTCCAATTGCTATACACAACTAGGAAATAAAATCAAGCAATTAGTCACCACTAATTTCGCCACCATCTCCATAATGGATTTCTACAAACTGTGGAAGCAGGGGACTCCTAGCCACCAAAGTGAGCACCAAAGTATTTGCGCCGGAACCTTCAGCTGCCTTGCCATTCATAGGGCACATGCACCTGCTTGGAGGCCAAACGCACCCTTACTCAAACCTTGGGTGTCATGGCTGATGAAATATGGTCCTATATTTCTTCACAGATCGGGCTTGGAGTGTTCCCCACCTTTATCGTTAGCAATCACCAGTGCTTCACTGCTAACGACAGGATAATATCAAATCGCCCAGTATCACATGAAGGAATTAATATACACAGGCTACGAATATGTAGGATTTTAGAGTGAGATGCGAAAACTAGACAAGGTTGATCTTCTCTCTAGCCGTGCACTTGAGACATTAAAACATGTTCAATTCTCCGTCGTGAACGCATTTATCAAAGATTTGTACTCGTTTTGCTAAGAAGATGAACAAAATCCAGATCCAGAGATGATGATTAGTCATAAATTTGAAGCAGTGGCCTTAAATATATACGATCACAAGATTGATCGCAGGCAAGGCAGATTTCTCGGATGCTGATGGCGACGATCGATGATGAAGAAGTAGCAGCACATGTCACGACAGTTATAAAAGATTTTCGTGCATGTTTCTGATTAGGCTATCAACGACAAAGCTGCCGTCACTGCCTAAAATCCCGGCTTCCATCTTATGTGATTGTCACTCTCACAAAGGCCAAAGCTCGTGATTTTCTCTTTCTCCTTCCTCGACATTGCCACGTGGCCTTCATGCGCCATTTCCTCTAGCTTTCAAAGCTTCGATCCACTTCCGGTCTAAGCAACCCCACGTGTCGCCGCAAAGCTCACCCTCCATTTTAAATACCTTTATATTTGCCACGTGATCATTCTTATCCAAACAGATCTCTCCACGTGTCCGAAACTTGCCACACGGCCCACGTCAGAACATCCCCATCAATCTCTTTCAAAAGCTGCGATCGCAACTTGACCCTGCTGAGCTGTGATGCGACGAGCTGAAGCCACTTGTCAGGATCAAGACATGCAAAACCGGTCCTACCGTCACGAGATATTACACGTTTAGCATCTCAGAAGCTTCGACGTAGCTGTCCGATTCGTGGGGATTTGTAAAGTGTATGCGTCGGTCGAGATCTGACGGGATAGCGAGATCTCCCACCACGTGTCATTATCTTACTAGAGTACCAGAAAGTCCCCACCACCAAAACTGTTTCGTTTAGTTAACTAAACACCACCAAGCGAAAACGTGGCCTGTCCTCATCTCTTCATGTACTACGCCACGTGTCATCCTTTGAACTCCTCCTCCTTTCTCCCTCCTTTTATAACTGAACCAGTGATTTCCCGCTAAATTTAACGTTGTTTGGGATAAAAAGAAATCCAATGAGGATTATTCAATTGAGGCCCTGAAGGCGTTTTAAAAAAATTAGTGCTAATCCGTCCTTAATGCTACTTAACGCTTCCGCTAAATATGTCAAAAAAATAAAACTCTCTTACGTGTCAACACCAACCGTTTATCTCCAATTCTCCCATCTCGCCACGTGTCGTTCCCTCTTCCTTTCCCTTTCTTTTTTCTGTTTCTCTCCCCAGAAAATCTGAATCCAAACAGAATACAAAAGGCAAGTACTCGTACAGGAGAAAGTACATATTTTTCTTTGTATTTTTGTTAGTTGGTTCTTTATTTGTAGCATGAGTTTTTAGCAGGAACGGTGTTTCTAAACTCTTTGAAATGGAAAACAACTGTGGGACAGGGATTATGGGGTTAAGAGAGGATGAGATTGAGCTAGAGCTGGGATTATCAATCGGAGGAAGCTTTGGAAAAGCCGAGAAACTAAGGCCAATCAAGAAAGAATCAAAACCCAATGATATCTCGGTTGCAGATCCCCGGGAAGGCGTTGTTTTTGATCCAGAAATGAAACGTAAGATTCAAGCTTTAAGGAGACAAGAGGCTAAGAAGAAGCGAGAAGAGAAGCAGCAAAAGAGGGGAATAGAAATGTTTTCAAGTTGTCACCAAAACGGTGAGTTCCGAAGCAAAGACAACGACGGCGATGTAACAGAAGAAAGAGAACGCAAGAAGAACAAAGTTCAAGGATTTTGTGGTGATGTGAATCTTAAATTAAGCGCCGAGCTAAATAATCCGTCGGCGTACCCAGTTGTGCCGGTGCATGTCCCGTGCCTGTACCCTCATCTCCAGTTTTTGCCGCTCGCCAATGGGTTTCCATATTCTTGCGTAAATTCGGTGCCTTGTTGGGGTGGTGGGAATGAGAAGGGTGTGGTGCAGCCAGTGACGGTGAATGGCGGGTTTCAGACGGCTCAGGATTCGGGTGTGAATGGTGGAAATGGATATGATTCGGAGCAGAATAGCAGCAAAGATGAAAGGAATAAGAAAACAGGGTCAAACGAGTCTCCCATCTATAGTTCCTCTGTGGTTTCGGATCTTCATAGCCCTTCTAATCAAGGTACGTGCTTCCAAGTTTCCTTTTTGCCCTCCAGCCTTTTTTACTGATTATTTGTTTAATTATTAAAAATCTTTCATATGTCAATCGTGCAAAGATATTTTATTGATGCAAGTTTTCAAGAATCTTAAAATGGGAATCGTAGCCTGCATCATCTACTTTCTTTTACCAATCAGGTTCAGATTGCAATGAAATCTTAAAACATAAGATATGATTTTGTGACTTTGATTTGAGAACTGTGTTTCTGAATAATGCAATGATTAATCGGAAAGCAATGAAACCTGGGCTTCTTCTATCGCAAGTGAATTTTTTTTCGGGTTTTGCAGAAAAGTAAATTGCTTTCTTACGTTTCTCGGCGTTTTCTTTTGGATCAATTGAGGTTTTCTGAAACTGTAAAATTTGAATCATTTGATTGTTTTACGAAGTATTAACTTTTGATTGAAAGAGTCATCTTTTCTAAAATAATAGGCTTATTTTATGTGTCCACCATTACCAAATTATTAAGAACATAGATTATGGGTGGCTTTTGTACTTCGCGAATGAATGGGGACATACTGGACGACAAATCCACCGTCATTATGGTCTCTGCCGCCCTGCCCTTTGATCTCTATGTGGTTCCAGGGGCCAATCGCAGGCAATGACGGTGTTAATATGATCTATACTAGGAACGTCCATGAGCTCAGGACAGCGTAAGGAAGGGAAGGATATATTATTACTTACTATATTACTCCGAATTCTTTATTTTCTTTAAACTATGCGTTGAGATGGAAGTAAGTAAATAAAAAATACTTAAAAATTTTAGTACACCCGTGTAAGAATCCTGGTAAAGCATAGATTACTCTTTTCGTTGATGTCATTCTGATTTTAATTACATTGATATGAAACGCTTGTCTATGCTTTGGTTAAAATATTTGTTTCCCTTCATTTTCAGGTGGTTGCAGCAGTGAAGCCGGTACCAGCACAAGCCTTTGCCAACTGGAACATCCTCAAATAAATTGTTCGGTAGCCAGCAATCAAAAGGGCCTGTCTGAACAAACTGATACCTCCCACCAAATGGACTCTGCGCAAAGTGTTGACAAATGTAGCAAAGGTATCGAGAATAGGCCCTCGTTGAAGGCCACCGAATCCACTTCATTGAATCCGAAGGAAGAACCCAAACTGGAAAGCCAGCCATATCTTAACAGCAAGCCTGTTTCGACAATTGAAATTCGAACCACCACTTTAACGAAAGATACCAAGAGGGGGGACATGGGAAAACCTCCTAAGCCTCGAAATCCTATTCACGTCGACGTCATTTCCCTTCGTAACATGCCTTGTGTTTCGACAACGGGGAATGGCCCCGACGGTAAAACCATTAATGGTTTCCTGTACAGATATACGAAATCCGAGGTCAGCATCATCTGTGTCTGCCACGGAAGCTCGTTCACACCGGCCGAGTTTGTGCGGCATGCTGGAGGTAGTGACGTATCACATCCTCTGAGAAATATTACCGTGATTCCTTCCGCTTTTTAATGCAATGAAAGTAGCAATGTCTGATTCTTTTGTCTTGTTTTTAGTGTTTCTTTCCCTCTGTTCTCTGAACCGTGGGAGTTGCAGAAAAAGTTGAGTAGCCATGGCAGAAACTTATGGTTGTATAGTTAATGATATCTTCTCCCTGAGCCTGAATGGACGAGACTCGTCGATTCCTTTCGTTTAGAAATGGTTTTAATTGCATTAACTGATCGTGAAGATTTTCGGTCATTTGTTCAACGGTTTATTCTTTTATACTTTCTTGAGACTAAGATAGTCAATACTGGTACATATCATTATTATTGATGAAACACGTGTTTCAATATATTATTTTAAGTATTAATTTTATTAATTTTAAATATTTTTAATTTATATATTTAAAAAATATTTTTAAATATAAAATTAAATAAATTAAATAAATTTTATATATTAAATATTTATCAAATAAGATATAATATTGTAAAATTTTTATCAAATATAAAAAAATTAATATCAGTTTAAATAATAAAATTTAAATTTTTTAATAATTATTAAATTTATGAATAATTATTTTTAATAATAATTAAATCTAAAAGTAATTATATTTATTATTTATTAAATTAAAAGTTAATGTAAATTTAATTATTTTATAAATTTATATTAATTGATATAATTATTTTTAATTGATAAAAATAAAATAAATTAATATTTATCGATTCAATTGATATATATATCAAAATTAAAAAAAAAAAAAAAAACAAAATCGATTATTATCACCGTGATCGTTCAAGACCGGTGCATACCGGCAATAGCCTTGCTTAAGACGCTTTTTACATTTTTTTTTTTAATTTTAATTTTTAGCAACTGTTCCTCCATGGCAATGTTGTCAAATTGGGTCCCTTAAGCCCTTATATGGACCCAATCATTGCAATGGTTTGATGGGCGGCGCACTAACGTGGATTTAATCACCTTCTTGAAGCCCAACACATTTTTTTCTCTCCTTTTTTCCTTTCGAAATTATAAAAAATTAGTATGAAAATTATTCTTTAAATTTATTTAAGTAAAAATATAAGTGTATTAGATTAACCATATAAATAAACACAAAAGCATATTACGTTATCATATTAAATGAAATAATTATTTTATTTAAAATAAATTTAAAATAAATTTATAATTATTATTTTTATTTTTACTTTACGAAATTAATAGCAGATTGTTAATTCCTTTACCCAAGAAAATAAAATTTTTTCAATTATACAATAAATAATTATTTAATCACGTATTTATTTTATTTAATTAATTACATATTTTTATGTCATATTTTTTATTATTTTATTTAAAAATATTATTTTATGCCGTTTAGAATTTTTTTCATTCAATTATTAATTAGTTGAAAAATCGAAGCATAAAAAAGGGGAATATTTTTCTTTTTTTTACGGACTATAAATACTAAAAACCCTCTCCCAGCAGGTTCTCTCTTTGCTCCCCGGTCGGTCTGGCACGGCGCCTCTTCAAGATCCCAAAGAAAAAAAAACTCTAGAAACCGCCAAGCAACCCTTTCAAAGGGAGGTGAGAGAAAGAGCAATCAAAGCAAAAGAAGAAGCGATTTGAACCCCCAAATCCATATAAACAATATCGGAACCAAACACTCTCTTCTCTCTCACCTCTCTTTTTCTTTTTTTTCTGTTTGGGCGATTAGAATCTAAAAGCTCAGGTAAACAACATCATATTCATATCTCATCTAATTATCTAACTTCATTTATTTTGTTTTCTAATTTTATTTTTTTCTTTGGTTGCTTTAATTATTGCTTAGATCAACAATAAATGTTCAGTCTTTAGAAAAAAAAATGATGCTGAAATTTTCAAAGGAAAATGGATATGTTGTTTTTTTAGATGTAAACCAAGCATTTCGTTGATCGGCGAGGTTCTTTCTGTTTTCGCAGAAATTTTTTTTTTTTTTGGTATACTTATTTGTTCGCTAGGCATATAACGAGGGGTGTTTCGTGGTTATTTCCGATGGAAAAAAGTTATGCCTTTGGATAAATATTGGTTAGTTTTTTTTTTTTTTGCTGCTTAAAATTAGGGTTAGAGTTTTGATTAGCTATTTGAATTTTGGTTTAGTTGTTTTGCAGGTATCAAATTGGCAATGGCGTCTATAGAACAACAAGTCCCAGCTGGAATTACAGCTCCTGCTGCCGATGTTGTATGTTACCCCCCTGTTATTTTTTGTTTTAGTAATTATTTATTTAAAGTTAAGTTTTGATCCCTATTTTTTGGTGATTTCAGGTCGGTAACGCCTTTGTTCATCAATACTACCTTATCTTACATCAATCCCCAGCGCTGGTTCACCGATTTTACCATGATAGCAGCAAACTTGGTCGCCCTGAAGAAAATGGTGTCATGAGTATCACAACAACTATGCAAGTGAGTTTTCCCTATCTGTCCCTTTCAGGCCTGTGTGTTTGTCTTGGGTCAAACTATTTAAATGAGCGCGTTTGCTAGTTATCATGTTTCAGTTTATTTCCTTTTTATTTTCTGTCCTTTAAGTCAACATTTTTATTGAAAGCCATTTTTTCTGCCCTTTAAAGCTATATACATTAGTAAGCCTGGTATACCTTGTTTTTAAGGTGAAAATGCACGCTATTTGTGGTTCTTTTTGTGAAAAAAACAGAAACAATGGAAATGCATCAGGGTATTGAAGATTTTGATCTTGACTTTTTTTCTATACATCAGAGTGTTGTTCAGGATTTTCAATAATAGACATTTCTAATCGCAAATTTCTCGTCTCCCTGTAATCCTATAACCTGATGGATTAACATTCAAACAGAACTGGTTATGTAACCAACTTTGTTTGTCTACTTTTATATGGTTGGTTGTATTGCAGCCTCAAACTTGTTTTGACTATTCTCTTGACGTAATAACTAAATAGTTATGTCTTATAGGAGTTTAATTTGGTAGATTTGAAACTGTGGTGCTTCATTTTATGGACCAGGCCATCAATGACAAGATACTCTCACTTGGCTATGGAGAATTCACAGCAGAGATAACAACTGTAGATGCACAAGACTCACACAATGGGGGAGTACTTGTTCTTGTGACTGGCTATTTAACTGGAAAAGACAAAGTCAAGCGGAAATTCACTCAGAGTTTCTTTTTGGCACCTCAAGACAAGGGCTATTTTGTTTTAAATGATGTATTTAGATTTGTTGATGATACCAAACATCAAAGTGGGAGCCAGGATCCGGTGAATGATATTGAAGCTTCTCTTACTCCTGAGCAGGGTAATTGGAAACCCAGAGTCTGTAACTGAGTTCTGAAATACAGAATTATAATGATTTTTCTCCAATTGATGTAAATGTTTGTCTGCAGATCCCTCTCCTGCTCCAGAGAATCACATTGAGCAACCGGCTGCATTTCCAGAAGAAGCTAACGGACCAGAAGTGTACAATCCTTCTGAGAATGGAGATGGTTCTGTTGAAGAAGAGGAAGCACCAGTGGCTGAGGTTGTTGATGAGATTCCTGATGATTCACAGATTGTCGCTGATTCTAACTCCAAAATCGAGGATCTGCCAAAGAAATCATATGCATCTATTGTAAGTGCTAAGTACCATTCTGATTCTTTTTAGGCTTCTAATCATTTTGAAATTGCTTGGTTTTGTTTTTCTTTTCTTTTATAGTGTCAGTTCTAAGGTAATAAATTTGGCCTTATCCGTTATTACTCTAGGTAAAGGTTATGAAGGAGAATGCGCTTCCTTTGTCAGTCCCTACGCATTCCCCTGTGAAGTCTGCAGTTAAGAGCCATGAGCGTCCAGCAATTGCTGCGCCACCTATTGCTCCAGCCCCAGCATCTGACGCACAGATTTCTAGCAGCAATATTACAGAAAATGGGAATAATCAAGATGTGGAAGGTATCCTTTTCATCATTCCTCCATAATTTTCAAATAGTTAGCATGCATTGTATTTGTTATGTTCTTTATTTTAATTAATTATTTATTTTTGCATCTACGGGCCTGTGGATCCTATTTACTTGCATATGATTTTGGTTGTGGACAGCTGAGGGTCCCTCTATCTATGTCAGAGGTCTGCCCTTGAATGCTACACCTAGCATGCTGGAGAATGAGTTCAAGAAGTTTGGACCCATTAAGACTGGTGGTATTCAAGTTCGAAGTCAGAAGGTAGATGCTGGCTCATTTTTCAATGTGTTAAATTGTGATTGTATATTCAATTAATATTTTCTCTGTATTTCACTGCAGGGATTCTGTTTTGGTTTTGTGGAATTTGAAATGGCAAGTTCTGTGCAAAGTGCTATAGAGGTATATGTCCTTCCTGTGCTGCCGTTTTTGTTATTTTTTATCATAAGGCTTTAAGTTACATAGTTGGGGGTTTATATCGTAACTAAAATGGTAACAAGTTCCATTAGAACTTGCTTGTACCATGCTTACAGGTTTTGCTTCAGCCTATGGCAAGGCTTCTAATCTAATCCCTTGAAAAATTTCTTGACTGAAGCTATGATTGTGCCTAGATTTTAAGTGAATGACTGTTATTTTGTTAGAAAATGGAGTTGTAGATTTTATTAGAAACGAGGAAAAGGTGTTATTTTTATAATGTTCATAGATGAACATGGAGTGGAACTATGATGTTTCTAGTGGAAGACTGGTGCTGCATTGCTGTGAAGTTCGTGGTCAATGGTGTGATTGCAGAACTGTTCACCTGGCAAATTTGTGCCTTGGAAAACTTGTTTCCATTACTTTTGGACTTATGCAAGGTTATTTAGGGAAGTTTATCCATGCCTTTATATGACAGATTAGAAGCTAGGATGTGGAAAGCAGTGGTGAGTTAAGGAGACATGAAGATTAGATGGTTGAACTAATGTAGTTGTAAAGGAAATAGGAGCCTTTGTGGTTTCATATTGTTGGGCTAAGGAGCTACTTGTTACTTGACCTTTTAACTTAAGAGGGGAGAGTTCTCTCGTAGTAGAATTTAAAGTCAATTAAAGATTTGACAGAAGCATGGTGGAACATTGGAGGAAACCTGGAGTTAGCTGAATGATTAGGAAAATGGCTGCAAGATTTATAGGAATTCCTGGACCATTGTTCGTTTTCCCCTTTATAGATTGAGATATGAATTTTATTACCAACTGCTAATAGGTTGGATAAATGATCTGTGTGGCATTTTCAGTTATCCCTTTATCAAGTAACTTGGTGCTAGACCCTGATTGTAAGCAACGTAAGATTTGGCAAGCCTTCATTCTAGTTTCTTCTTATGATCTTTCCTAGTAGAGGACCTATGAAATATCTTGTCACACTTCAAACATCGTATTAGGATCATTATTAAAACTTGGCAGTTTTGACCTGTACTTTCTCTTTAACTTTGACATGTGCATTCTTAAGGTCCGAATATAGTCTTATTCATCAAGTTTAGCCGGTTTAAAATTGTAAAAATGTAGTGTTTCCAGTTTTGGATGTGTAGAATGTCTTTAATGGTACATTTCTGGTGGAGTTATTAATTTGTCTACTGAATTATCAAAAGTTTTTAATGTTTTTTTTTTTTTGGCTGAAATACTGTTTTTTTCGTCTCATTATCTTTTGCTAATGCCAATAGAATTTGGCCTAAATTATCTTCTGCTGTCAATATGATAATGAAGGGGCATTCAAATGTTAAACTTCATATTTTTGCGTTAACAAAATGAAACTTAAATGTCATTGTATTGAGTCTTTATTCTTTTTCTTTTAAGCCAGTATATACTTGTGCGGTCGGTTTCAAATTTTAGCTTAATTCATGATTTGATTTTTGATGTGCCCCTTAAATAACAATGGGAGAGGTGCAACGTTACAGGTTTCCATTTGTGTCCCAGCATTAGATGATTCTTTTCCTGTTGCATATATTATTTTGTGTGAGAAATCTACATCTAAATGCCGTTTTCCTTTTTGAAATACCTTTCAGGCTTCACCTATTAATATCGGTGGACGTAAAGCAGTTGTTGAAGAAAAGCGGTCTACCTCTCGAGGCAAGTTGCTTTAGTTTTCCACACAAATTATAATAAATGATCTAATATGATTTGGTAAAAAGATAATACCATATTGAGTTATTTACTGGAGTAATTGAGATGTTTAACTTAGGTAAGCCATACAAGCCACTTGATGGTTATTAGAGGAACTAGAAATGAGCTGTGCTCATCTATGACTGATAATGTGGTTTTTAGGTTAACATTGAAGCAGTGTTTCCATTGTTCAACATTTGAAATGTTTAGCTGTTGGCATAGGACTGGCATTGATGCAAATGATCATTTAATGAAAAGCAAGTTTTGTGATTGGTCCAGATTCTAGAGTTTAAATCGAGAGCATAGACTTTAAACCTTACGAAAATATATTTTTACATGTTTTAAGAATGTTATTCATTGACAGGGAACAAAGGACGGTCTTCATCTGTTTCTGGGGCTGGATACAGAAATGAGGGAGCAAGGGGCCGCGGAAACTATGTTGGTGGCAGGGGCTATAACCGGGGTGAGTTTGGTAATCGGACTGAGTTTGGAAACAGGAGCAACAATAGAGGAGGCTATTCCAACCGTGGGGGTGATGGATATCAGAGGGGTGAGCACATGGGGAGTAATGGTGGCCGTGTGAACCGCTCTGGGGAACCAACTTTCAATGCAGCAGCCAAGAATGTGGCACCAAGAGTATCTGCCCCTGCTTGAAGAAAGTAATCCGGAAATTGGTGGGGGAGTAGTCAAAGATAACATGCTGTTTGTAGTGTAGCGATTTATCATATTGTTGCGTAGCATTTAGAGGGAAGCACTCAATGATTTGCAAGAATAGTTTTATCTGAGATTTGTCTAGGTTTTTTATATTTCCCCTTTAGTCCATTTTGTCTTTTATGAAATATAAATATTATATTTTTACTGAAAGGTAATGAGTTGGATAGTAGATTCAATTCTTATTTTCTGTGCTACTGTAATGGTAAGCTTCTGGCTGGGCCATATTCTAGTTTGGGAGATTTATGTTAATTTACAGATTTTGCTTTTGTTGCTTTTTGGACAAAGGACGGACACATCCGCATCAAAGCTATATTTGATGGATTTTCATTCTTTCACCAAACTTTGAAACCTAAAATTATGCTATGCTAAGAGTAGATCTTAGTTTTCTTTCAAAGAGGACACTTGACTAACGTGTCAGAAAATGCATAAAATAAATTTGAGAATACCTGTATTAATCATAAATCATATTTGAATCTTTCATTTGAATCTGAGTAATATAAGTATTTTAGGTACATTGGCTACACGACCAAGCGGCAAATAATATGGTGCATTTTGGTAGACATGACCGAAGGAAAGGTGCTTAGTCAAGTAGCCCGCCTGAATTGTATACAGCCACTAAGCTCTGCCGCCACCAATGTCATTCATTTCCTGAGAACAGCATAGCATGTCAAGTCGAAGCACATGGCTCTTGTCAGATAAACGGAACGCTTAGAGGCTGGGTTATCGAACTTCTTTAGTCGTTCGTCATTAGTTGAAATACCAACAGAAGCGCCCGTTCATTTTGAAAGCCAACGAGGAGGGTAAAACTCCACTGGACGTCTAGTACTGCCATATCTTTTATCGAGCTGAAACAAAATCTTTGGTCTAAGAAGAGACAGGGATGTACGAACAAGTGAATCTGATAGACTGCAGCTGAAAATCTATGCTATCATCCTTTCAGTATTACATACTCCTAATCTTCTCTGACTACAAGGTTTCAGCTATTTGGATTTTGGTCTTCTTTGTCAACAAATTAACTCTTGCCACTTGACTCAAATTCCTAATAACGATTAATCCCATGGATTTCATTTCTTTAACCAGCTGTTTGCTGGGTGAGAATGTTTTTTTTCTCCTTCTTTATTTTGTAAAAGCACAGCAGAGCTGATCTCTGCACCAGTGTTGTCGGTACTGTACCGGTCGGTATGTATCGGTTTCTACATATAACGGTATTGGCGATAGTTGATTTTGTTTCAGCCTTAGTTTCGGTTTGTACTGGCCATACCGATAAGTACCTATCGAAAATAGCTGTACCGACCGGTACATAATATAAACTTGTACAAAAAAGTTAAACCAACATTAATATTAAATCTAATAAATATTATATATAATTACTCATAAATTTAATGAATCTTAGACATAATTATTCAAAAATTTAATGATTATTAAAAAATTTTAATTTTACTATTTAACTGATATTGATTTTTTTATATTTGATGAAGTTTTTTTATAAAAACATTATATATAATTGATGAATATTTAATATATAAAATTTATTTAATCTTATTTATTTCATATTTAAAAATATTGTCATATATATAAATTAAAAATATTCAAACTCCGATAAACTCAAAACGGTATATCAAAATATACTGATACCAGTATGTACCTGTACCAAAATAAAAATGATATGCCCACCGGTATGGTACTGACCACTTTGCTCTGCACCCAAATTAGGTAATTGGTTTGCGCCTTGTGAATATGGAAAAAAAATTTCTCTGGACTAAGGTTGCATTTAATGTTCCATGGCCACTGCAAATAAGGCTTATTCATGATCGGGTAGCTTGTTCAACTCGATAAACTTGGTTTAGATTAGGCTTAATTTGTGTAAAAAATTTTGTAATTCGAATCGATTCGATCTAATTTGAGTTATTGTTTAAATAATAAAAAAATTATGTTTTATTTAAATTTAATTATAAATATTAATATAAAATAATTTTTTAATATTATTTTAAATAATAAGACGAGTTTTTTAAGCTGGCGAACATATATCTAAATAAAAATTTTTCAGACATAAACTTGATCCACTAACACTTCAAATACAAAGCAAGCCGAGTTGCTTGCTTTGCAAACAACCCCTCCTCCAGGCCGCTTGTGACCTAAGATAACTGAAGGGCTCAAAAATTGGTAGATGATTATTGAAACACATTTCATTAAAGATCCCAACTATTCTGGATACAGAATTGATTTGTACCGTTCTTAAACTAGTAGTAAAAAGAAGAGTGAATACAAATCGAACTTTAAGATGCAAAAATTTTTCCATCAATAGCAGATTTATAACTGCAAGTTAGAATTCATTTATCAAACAGCAAAGGATGGCAACTGTTACCCTGACTTGGATGCCCAGCCAGGAATCCAACAACAAATGTTAAATATCATTTTGATGGATGCTCCAACTTGGATGTTTTGCATGTGACATAAACTGAAGGGCCACTTAAAACCATTATTTAGAAAAAAGCAGGTTTGATTTAAGGGATCAATGATTTAGGGATAATACACCAATATTGAAAAAGTCAGTAAAAACTAAAAATCTATTCTACCACGCCATGGTCATGCCTAAAAAGAGCAACACGAAGCAAGAAATCATTTGTTTACTGTAACAGTAGGGAATTAGCAAATGTTTAAAGTTGGATTTCCGCTTTTTTTTATGCTTCTGCAATTGTTTGTCCCACTCTTTAACTTCCATACAAAGGGGGGGGGGAGAAAAAAAAAGTTCATTTCTTGTGAAATCAAAGAACATATTTACTTGTGATCTTCAGAGAAATACAAAAATTTCAGTGGTACCCTTTCTTGCCATGCTTGCTGCTGCTGCTGCTAACATGGTGCAACCATCCAATCCCTTTCAGTGCCTTGGAGATCTTAACAAGGTTAGGCCTTCCCATTCCCAGGCTCATCTTCCCAGCTGAGAACTTAAGAGCCTGTAAGCAGCACAAATGCCCATCCGAATCTTCCTCATAGTCATCCGAATCATGATCATCGTAGTAGTAGTAGTCGCCCTTGCCACCTCTAATCTTTCCTTTCTTTGAGCTGCTTTTCAATTGTACCCGGTTGGAATCAGTTTCATATGTTTCCCAAAGCAAATCCATCCCTTCACCTCCTTCAACATTGTTTGAGTGTCTCTCTTCGAAAAGCTTGCATGCCAGTGTCCTCTTCCACTCTTTTTCTTTCCTCATTGACCCGAAATTCCCAAGACTAGATGATGATCCCATTGTTTGATGGTAATTATCTGCAACTTTGGGACTGTAATAATTATCTCCATTTTCAGTGCTCCAATCAGCTCTCATTCTTTGGGAATTCACCATTGCTTTGTCAGCATGCTCCCATCCATAATTATCGGCACTTACTTTATTACAAGGATCACTTATATTGTCCCCCACTACCTTGGATCCGCTACTCATGAATTCTTCTTCCTCTTCTTTGTGTTCCTCATGATCATCTTTATTGGACTCCACGCTTAGTGACTTGACTTCTTTGTCTCTCTTTTTCGACGACAAATTTTCAACCCCATCCTTTTTTTGCAAGAAATCTTCAAAGATCTTCACTACCGCCTTTACCTGATTAGTTTCGGGACGCGTAATCTCCGCTGGTTTTTCATCTAAGGTTCTACTCGTCAACGTTTCAGGCATACCTAGACCCTTGTCAACGAAAGCTTCAACAGCTTGCAAGCAATCTCCTTGGGACACCATCTCCAAAACTGCATAGGGGTTTTCACCAATTTCAAGAGCAGTAGATGTTTCAAACACGACCTTATATGCTTCAAGCTCTTCCAAGCATCCAAACCCATCACTTTCATCATCGTCAACTTTAGAACTTAGCGTTTCAACGAGTATTTGGTAGGTAGCAAGTAGGAAACTAACCTTGGATTCTAGTAACTCGAGGTGGCAAGAGCCTGGAGCGGCTTGGTTGACAAAGCTGGGAGTAAGGGTGAAAAAAGCAAGGATCAAAAGGGTAGTGGTAACAAAAAGAGGAGAAAGAAAAGAGAAGATCTTGAAGAGATAAGAGGAGAAGAAGATGAAGTAAGAGCAATAGAGAGGGTAAGAGAGAACGAACGAACAAAAGTGCATGAAGTCGGAGAGCAAAAGGCTTGGCAAGTCATGAGTTTTGTCTGAAGCCAAAGAAAATTCAGACATGTTTGGTTAGAAAAAAAAAAAAGATTGGAGAAACTGAAAGTGAGAGATATCGGGCAGATGGTGATGGATGGGAACTGGGAACAGCCTAACAGGGGTGAGGATGGGATGAAACAAGGCTTCGAAAGAATTTGGGGAGTCCTAATAGGGAAGAAAGAGCGGCGTGACTAAAGGAAATTAACTAACCATTGACAAAAGAAAGCTAAAGCCACTTTAGAAACTTTCTCCTGTTCTGTCCCCTGTATTATCGGGATTCTCATACTAGGTATGAGTGGAGTGTTAATTTGATTGATTCGCGTCCCATCCAATTTTTTTTATATTTTCTATTTATAAATTCAAGTTAATTTAAAATTTTATTTTATTAAATAATATTTATTTTTTATTTTTTTATATTTATAATTAAATTTAAATAAAATTTTTATTTAAATAATAATTAAAGTCAGATTAAATCAATACGAGTCACATAATATTTTATTTAAGATTAACTCAATATGAGTCGAATAAATTACTTCACTCATAAATAAATTTAAGAAAATTATGTATTCAATATCTTTATATAATTAAAAGATTATATTTTTTTACATTTTAATAAATATAAATTAAATATAAATATAAAAAAATATGAATTCAAATAACATAATTTATCAAGTATCTATAACCACTGACTTTTTTTTTTCTTTCTTTTCATTCAGCTATGATTTTGAGTATATTAGCAAGGGATCTACCAAAAAGATCAACATTAATTACTAGATTAATGGTTAGTTGAAAGACAACAGAAAGAATTTAATGGTCTATTTTCTTACCAAAGAACTGTTTTATATCAGCAGGTTTCCCCTTCCATCATATATATATATATATATATATATATATATATATATGAATTTGGGTCCATATGTTTGTCACGTTTTACCTCCAAATTGTTATAAAATGAAGCATATATTATCAACTTACAGTATGATTTGGAAAATTTCTAGTTTGACAACTGCCAATTTATGCATGTTTATATATAATTCTTTCAACTGCACAAACATAAATATATTAATATATGTATTAGTATACCATATTTATTAAATATATCACATGTGTATCAGTTAGCCCATTTATTTAATATTCTTTGGAGAAGAACATTGTATCCATATACACACATAGAAAATTACATTTGATTTTTATAATATCAGATGAAGACAAATTTGACTCATTCTTTTCTAGAACTTCATAAAGGAACCCAGCTTTTTTTTTTTTCTCTTCAGAAGAAACGCTCCACTAACTT
>JBBYHM010000006.1:5526896-5587066 GCA_038381775.1 Adansonia rubrostipa | reverse complement strand
ATATATGTTCAAGAAGAAATCAAGAGTATTTGATTCCCAATTTTTATTTTTAAGAAATAATAGTATAAAATTCGTTTGAAAATCTTACAACCGATAATCTTTAATGTTCCTTTACACAAACGGATAAAATAAGTTGGATATGATTTTATGTAAATGGGAAATTATGATTCATTTATATACCTGTCAGAAATGATGCAATTGGAACATGACCGTCACCATTTACAGAAACAACCTCCTCCACCGAAAAATATTGAAGAGGCAGATTATAGTTATACGTCGTCGTAAGTTTGAAATTTAAATTGAAATAATTTTTTTTAATCCGAAACCAACTTTGTAAAAGAAACCTATATATAATCAAAAGAAAAAAGAAAACAGTAGAAATCAACCCATAATTTATAGAGAGAATCAAACATGTTAAAGATGGTTAACATTGTGTCAACAATGTCATCACAGTAAACAAAACATGATTTCATTTAACTTCACTAAGTCTACTCTTAATTACGTAGTTTACTTGCTCAAAGATTTAACAATAATAGGTTTCATATTTTTCTTTCGAAAGGACTTCATCTGACCAACTAATTTCATTAATTATTCCCCAAACGACTTTGTGACCTAACTCTAATAGAAGAGAGATTAAAAAGATGGTAGCTTTGAGTTGAAGATTAAATCTAAATTAAATGAGGAGGGGCACTTCATTCAGTATTGATGAGAGTTAAACGCCTGTTTAATGAGTAGACAACTTGGGCAGTGGAACACTTCAATTTTAAAAAATTGAAACAGATAGACAGTCCACCTAGATGGATTAATTAATTTATGATCAACTATAAACCTTAAAATGTGTTCTGATTTTTTCATTATTTAAATAAATTTTGTAAAAATTATTATTTTATATACTGGTGATAAAGTTTATAAATTTAATAAACAACTAGCTTAGATCATTGATATGTATTTATTTATTATTTCATTTTTTAAATATTATCTTAATTTATTAATTTTTAAAATGTAATTAAATAAGACGTGACAATTTTCAACTTAACTTATGAAATGTAAAAACTTAAAATTATGCTATGATGATGATGATGATGATGATGATAATAATTGATAATCCTTGAGTGATTTGGTCTACTTTATGTCATTTATATAATTTAATATTTGAAAATTAAAGAAAATTTTGCAAATAGAAGGGTTAAGTACAAGAGTAAGGGCATTTGGGGAGCTTGGAATGGGGTGCACATAGCCATGGGTAGGCACTTATAGGCACTCAAGTGCAAGCCATGCCATGCCATGCAACCTTTGCTTCTCATCCTTCCACCTCTTAATGGACCCATGTGTCTGTTGTTGTCCTCTTTTTTAAGTTAATGCAATTATTTCTTTTTAAGACACTTTTTGTCTTTCCATGTTTTACTACAAATTAAAAATCTTTCATTGTTCATCAGACAACATTCACGGCGTCTAGTCATGCCGGTGAAAAAGAAGATAGCTTAGCAATAAAGAAAAGAATTTTCTCCCCCCTCCTCATTTTTTCGGAGAGAAAGATACTAGGGAAGAAGGGGCTTTTCAATCAGATTTCAGATACCGCTTTTTTGTTACAAAGACACCAGAAATAAAAGACAAGATTACCGATGTTCAAACTCGAATATCAAATCTATTTAATATAACTTCTTAAAAGTGATTACATTAACCAAAGTAAGCCAACTCTAAATTCAATCCCCAAGTTCAAATATAATTCGTCCGCTTTGCAAATAGAGCAGTAATATAGGAGGCTATCCTCAACCAAAGAATCTGTTTGCAAATAGAGTAGTAATATAGGATGCTATCCTCAACCAAAGAATCTGTTTTAAATCAGATTGTTTATTTCTAGCATCAATATTAGTCGCTTTATCAAACTTGTCAATGTGAAGAACCCATACTATGACCCGAATTTGACTCGTATAGCTTAATTAGAAATCCTTTGAAAGTTTTAAGTTTACTCCAATCTCGAGCAAAGGGAAACCGATTGAAACCATTAACCAAAGCTACAAAATTTGAACTAAGATTAGCAAAATTTTCCCTACAAAAAAGCCAACTTGGTCCTAAAACTCACAATGGCCTGTATGTTGCGATGAAGCAATCGGGATCCAACTGCCAACAATGTCAACACGATTTCCCCACAAAGAAAATGGTTGCCATTCGATCTAGGCCTTTAGACCCTTAGAGAAAAAGTTTTTAACTTTACAGCAATCCACGGAAAAGGGTACCTCTAAAATAAACAACACAACAGGGTTCTTTTTCACAGACTTCTATTCGGATACAAACTAAGGGCAAGGACAATTACTTAAAAAAGACATCTTCTTTCGGATATAAGCCCTGATATAACTCGAACCATGTTGATGGCATAAGAATCTAAAACCAATGTAAGCACGTTGCATAAAATCCACGTGCAACACACATTATGAAGGTGCGCCAAGAGTGAGTAGCGCTATTGCTACTCCTAAAGCACACTCAAGCATAAAACACTCTTGATAGAATTAAACCATTAATACCCCATTACAGAAAAATCTATGAATATTCCAGCACAACTTAAGTAATATCCATAACAAAAGAAAAGCACAAGCCAAACCCAGCTACGAACAAGTTACATTCCAAGTCAAACCAAGAAAAACCATTACAATGGTATTTAGAAACATACACAAGCATTTCTCATCCTAAAAAATCCACCAACCTGTCCCATCTTAAAGCATACTAAAGAAAAGCGTCTGCTACTCTGTCATAACTGGCTTGTTCTCACTTGCTTTGGGTTTCTGTTCCTTGGGCTTCTGCTCCTCCATTTTCCTGGAAGGTCAAAGCAAAAGTTACATCCACAGATTAGAAGCATGTCCTCAGAACAACCTTTTCTTACAATAAGATTTTTGTGGCTGAAGGTCAAATCCAAGGAAGTGGATTGTAAATGACGAATAAGAAAACCGTCAAATAATGATCATTTGTAGCATGGGGCACAACAAGGGAGAGGAAATAAACACTTTAAACAGTATAAAACTGATCTTTCGCTAAATTGCGAACATAACCACATAAAAGAAATATTCATTGTTGTTTAAAAAGAACTTGCCACAAAACGCGCTTCACTGGATGTCAGCCAGAGAGAATGATAAAAGCTTCCTAAGTTGCAAAATGCGGGTTATCAAATAGAGTCCAGTAGATGCAGTTCAGGAACCATAATTTCCAGAAGCATTTAAAACAATTAGCAAGCAAATCCTTCCTAATTCCAGATGAAATCAACGACCAATCACACAATAAACCAGGTTGCAAAGCCCACTGCAGATAGAACTATATATTCAAACAAATTCGACACAAGCCATCTTATTCTAAGCATCAAATTCATATTGTTCGCAATCACAATCTTTCAACCGGGGGGGGGGGGCAACAAACTTTAAACTTTCACCAAATAGTTGCAAAAATATAATAAATAATGGAAATAAGCGTTTACTAAATATTATTTGGTCAAGTTTCAGCTAGAGGCCAAAGGAAGCACTTGATAAAATTTCCCCTCTGACCAACAGCTCCCATTAAAACGGCTAACGGAGCTTTAATCTTTCTACAGCAATCTTCAAATCAAGAAATCCGTCAACATTTCACAATTATTCAACTCCCAGTGACTATAATCATTTACGTTAATCACAATGAAACTCGGACTTAAAAAAAAAAAAAGCAAATATGCACACAAGAATTAGAATAAAAAGATAACCACACAGAGAGAGAGAGAGAGAGGAACCTCTTGTCGGAGGAGCCGCCTTTCTGGCTGAGGAATGAGCGAAAGAGAGGAGAATTAACGTCGTAAATCATTCTGGAACCAAACCCTAGCTAGCTGCTCACGCTCACACTGCTTCTATAACCTTCGCTGTTTGAAACAGACAAACCGCCTTTATATTCAGATTTGGGTTTTCAGGTAATATATTTTACCACTAAAGTAGATCCGTTAATGATTCGGGGCTTTTTGGGCTTTCCCATGGACTCTACCCCAATAGTCAGGCTCTTCTAACTTTTTTTAATATAAAAATTTTAATTTCACAAATAAGTGACACATTTTTTTAATTAATTATTAATATATCATAAAAAGTATATGCCTTTTTATTAATTTTATTTGTGTAGTCTAAAATTTTCACTGATAATATACGAGGTAATTTTTTTCTTACAAGTTCAGCTATATTCTCATTAAATTTCTAATTTACCCCATACACGAAGATTTTAATAAAATAAAATTGAAATTTAGAACGTAAAAAATAAAAATGATAATATTTCTAATCAAAATATTGTTATTAAAAAAATAAAATTTACATTGTAAATTTATAATATTCATATAATGAAATTACCTTTTTTTAATATTATTACGAGTGGTTTTAGTAACATTCTGTTTTTTATTGTCATTACAATTATATTCTTTTTTTTTTTACCAAAATTATAGTCACTTAATTAAATAATACCTTTTAACGTTCCCATAATTTTATTACAAAAAAGGCTTTTCATTGTTGTAATTTTTATTGTCAACCTCATCATTGCTAATTTTAGTATCAAACTGAGCCACAATGGTCAAATACTTTCCTTACAAAGCAAAATGACCTAAAGTCTCAAAGGTTTCATTTGTCCTTTTGATCACACATTACGTATCACACTAGACCCACATTCTATGTTTTTTTTTTTTTAATTTCATAATTCATGTATTAATATCAAGTTCATGATATCATATCATAATTTTATAAAAAAATTTATATATCCATACAAATTTTAATATATTAATAATTTATAATATATAAAAATTAATATATTTATTTTTTATTATATTATATTTTTAATTTTTTATAATAGACGTATCATTTAATATATAAATTTGGAAAATGTGACTTCTATCGTGATTATAGTAATTGCAATCTCCGGAGTCTTGTCCACAAAAAGTGGATCTTATTAAACCCTATGGCACTATTAACAGCAATTCTATTTAGGGAAAAATTTTCACTAAATATAGTTAATTATTTATTGAACTAAGCGTGAAAAAATAGAAATAAAAAAACTTTTAGTGATGAAAAGTTAGTGATGTCATTTCAGTGTTTTTTTTTTTATTTTTTTAGCATCTATGAAAACTTCAAATTAGAGACGGTCCAATGATTATAAACTCTAGTTAGAATGGTCCCAAATTCAAATTCTATGATATTTGTGTAAAATTAATTACTAATATAAGAGAAATTATTTTATTTTTTTAATTTTTTAATTTTATAAACAAAATTAATAAAATAACATATATTTTAAAATATATTAAAAATAATTAATTTAAAAAAAATTACAAATTATAATCTTATTACCCATCTTATAAATTTTTAAAAAAATTACTCTTAAGTTAATTAAAAAGGAACTCTGCTAATATATTGGCACTCTCTCGTTCCTAAGCCACCAACCAATATTAAAAATCTCATGACAGTCCCAACTTCAAATTACTTTAGCTCATTCTAATTATATGAGTTTCCTTTAAACAAAATGAAAATCTTCTTCCAAGTTCTAATCTTGAAAGAGATCGACATTGTTTTCTTTTAATTCATATAGGGGAAAAAATAAACGAATTTTGTCTTCTTCAAGACTGATCACTTGTTCTTCCGCGTGCTTGAACTTGTTTGACCATCATATTGGACGGATTCCAATATGGACAATGGATCATAAGTTGTAATAGGCTATATTATAAAGGAAGTAAATTATATAATTCAAGTAAATCTAATAATTTTGTATATGATGGTAAAATACGAATGAATATGAAACGTTTAATAATTATATAAAAACTTGATAATAAACACGGTAGGTTAAAGTTTAAATTCCTAATTTTTTTATTTTATAAATTATAAAAAAACTTTAATAATAAACATATTTAAATATGATTAATACAATAATTTTAATAAATTATGTATCATAATATATTTAATAATTTATATTAATTTATATTTTAAAAATAAAATACGATAAACTTAAAAAAAATTATCTAAACGTATAAATTGAAAAAAAAAAAAAGATTTATCGTGAATGACTATACCTTGAAACGAAATGCAATGGATTTTTTTTTTTTGGGTTATTTTATTTTAACTAATTTAGTTGGCTTCCCAGTACCAGTAAGGCATAAAAGAGCTTCAGAATTTTATTTATTTATTTATTTATTTAAAGAAGAAAGAAGAAAATAATAAATGGGAAAAATGTTATAGGGTTGAGGTTGGCCGGACATTATCTAACTCACACACAGCTTTATATGGCAGGCCGCCCATCCAATCAGAGCATCGTCGGTGCCCATCGCCTCATTACCAAGCACCAACCAACCAACCCACACTATTAATTATTTCTCTTCGCACCTCTGTCTACCCTTTGCTTTCCCCTTTTTGCCCATTTCCTTCCCTCGTCCCCTCGTCACTTGGCTTATACTGCCATATGACATCACTGCCCTGCATTTCATTCTTCCTTCGCTGAATCCTTTGATACCACAACAATCTTTCAATGATCTTACCTCGTAAATAAAAAGACATTTCCTCTAAATTTTTTTATTTTAATATTATAATTATTTAATTATAATAAAAAATTATATAAAGATTCAGTATTTAAAAATATAAATTTACATAATTTTTTATAAATTTTATATAATTTTAAATATTGATTGATTAATTATAGTATAATTATTATAGATGAGTAGATGATATACTTCTTATAAATAGGATGTCAAAACTTGACTTATCTCAAATTTTCAATAAATAATAAAAAGTTTTTTTAAACAAAAAATTGGAATGGAGCGGTTTTGGTAAATATATTAGATATATATTAAGCCCTTTGTACTACAAAATCTTTCAATAGTCTCATGAATTTTGCAGTAAATCTATTATTCTATATATATATACATAAATAAGATCAAATAGACAAAAAGGATAGTTTTGATAAATATTTATTTTATTTTACTTTTTAAAATTATTATTTTATCTTTTAACATATTTTTTATATATTAGAATAGTATATATGCTACTACTGTATATATTTTGTAGTATATATGTACATGCTATGATAATTTTATGTTCATAATAAATTATAATAGATTTTTATAATATTAAATTAAAAATAATTAATAAAAAAATAGGTTAGAGTAAAATCAAAATTTTCAATATTCGAGTAAAACAGAAATAAATAGAATCATCTCCACTCTTACTCGCTGTATTTCCATGTCAAGCCCCCAGATAGAGTTTATGCTTCAAATCTCCTTAATATACTTCCATAAAATTCCATCTGTGTGTTGATCATGATATAATAAATGTAAAATTATTTTAATTATCATTAACGAATATCTACTAGCAGCCATTAGCAATAATTTTTTTTTAAACAAATTTATTCAAATGGTTTAGATAAAGATATAATAAAATATTTTAATTTTATATGTTTACATTCCACTCTTAATTACTATATTCTTGACTTTTAGTCCGAACAATAAATATTGATATATATAATATATGTTTATTTGATTGGCGATAAAATAAAAACCAAACATTTGAGTTAGCCAACAAAACTGGGGCCAATTAAATTAATGGGAGTGATTTTAATTAATGTTACTAAATTTAAGGTTGGTCCAAGTCTAACACATTTCCAAATCACTGTGCACATTTGGTAGTTCTCAAGAAGAAATTCAAAGAACTTAGATGTGACATTATTGGTGATTAAATTGTATTGTCGTTTCTAGTTAGACATGTACCAAATTGTATAGAAGAAGATTTTCGTTTGACTAATTTTTAGTCATTTTTTTACATAATAAGGTTAAAAATATATACAAATTTTGTCTGAATTAATTCTACTTTTTAATGATTTTAAAGACAAGTTTCATTCTAATCTAATAATAATAATATTAATAATAATAATAAACTAAGGTTTTCATCTCAATAATACAGAAGAAGTCTTGAAATTATTAATTCTTAACTGTTAAGTAGCATTAAGACTAATTAAGTTTAATTAGGCGTTGATTTTGTATAAAATAAATAAATATATTTAGAGATCGAATTATTATATGCTTATATTTCCTTTATCTTCGGCAAAAATTTAAGGTGCCAAAAATTTTTTAAAAAATGTAATTATTTTAATATATATATTTTTTAATTTCATGAAAGTGATTAATTAGATTAAATTTTTTTTATATATTCTTAAAAAAAATACCTTTAAGCACATGTTAATCATACCTTTGTCTTTAATACTTCCACTTGATAAAGAAGGAAAGATTGAAGGAAACATCTTTAATCTAATGGTTGAGTTAAACACAAGACAAGTTACTGCATATTTCAACCATTTGATAATTAATTACATATATATATATATATATATTTTTCAGAGTCTAGGTGATGGAGAAGATTAAAAAGGGGAAGGAAGTAAGAATATTATTAAATGATGAAAAATATAAAAATTCATCAATCATAAATGTTGGTTTCACTCGTAAGATTTTGACAAGTTATATTGCTTGCCTAACTTTGTCTTATATATATATATATATATATATATATTAACTTGGCATATAATTATTTGATAAATTCAAATGTAGGATCTACAAATTCATGGGTAAATAAAGCATGAAGATATTGCAATCAAATCAATGATCATATATTATGTTAGGGTGATGATAGTATAAAATTTTTGAAACTAAAGTGGTGAGATGAATAATTATTTTTTCTAATTTGACCTATTCCATACGATTCTAAATTATGATTGATTAATTATAATTAAAATGAAAATTCTTCTTAAATAATGTCACCTCTCAAACATAAGTACTCCCCTCTTTAAATTATCCTAAAAAAGAACAAATTCATTAAAAATTATTCTTAAAAAAAGAACGTTTTGTGCATGAAAATTTTTTTCAATTCCTTCCCATAAAAAAAGATTCAAATATTTTAAAAAAATGATTCGTACATTTTTTTTAAAAAATGGTTCTTAAAAACCCATAATAAAGATTTAAAAATAATTTTTGAAAAATATAAGATCATATAATGGACTTCTAAAGTTGTTGTAAAGATTATATTTTTTTAAAGTAATTAAAAAAATGTATATAAAATATTTAATTCTAACATTAGAAGTAACTGTAATTAGATTATAATTGTATATGACAAGAACATTTATTTAACAATAAACATTTTGTAAAAACTAATGGGATTTTGTTTGAGTATATGAGGAGACCAACATTATGTAAGTCACATATATTGTTAATCTTATAGTTAATCTCTATCATTTGCCAAATATATATTTTTAAAAGCAAAAGGGTATTAAGGTAAATCTAAGAACAACCACAGAAACCTTTAAGGGATTTGGATTAAGAAAGAATGAGAGGGGCAATGGAGGAATCGAAATCATAGCTGGTTAAAAGTACACAGACACAAGCGTACGTTCCCCTTCTCATATCTAACAAAGACTTCGCATTTGGCTTTGACCTTCGCTTCGCTTCGCTTTGATTTTTTTTTTTTTTTTAATTTGCTTTGTTTACATCAACTGAACAACCAGCTCCACCACCCTTTCCATAATTTTTTTTTTTTCACTCAAAACTGAAAAAAGAAAAGATATTAACATAAATGCAAACAAACAGCAGGTGGTAGATGCATGAGCCACAACCAGCTTCTCAAAAACAGAGACTTCTCTATTATTTATCTCTTCACTCTCGTCTTTCACCATCTTCATTCCCTTCCCTTTAAGAACCATAAAATCCTGATTTTTTTTTTCGGTTTTCACCAGATTTTAGTTTCAACCTTAAAAAACCTGTCTTTCTCTCTCGGTTTCTACGCTGTCTCAACGACCACCTTTTTGTTTTTTTCTTTATCAGGTACCCAAACAAATGATAAAAACGATGACTTTTTTTTTTTTGTTTACTTTTCTTCTTCTTTGTAATGGGTGGCTTTTGCATTTCCTGGTCATGGAGTAATGGCCATTGTTTCGGTTTGATGGGTTTAAAGGCTTTGGCTTTGTGGGTTTTCTTTTCTTTTTTCTCCTCTTTGATTTTTGTGTATTTTGGGGTTTGGGTTTTCTGTTGTCTTGTTTTTTCAGAGCCTCTGCTTCCATGAGAGGTGGTAGGCTGGTAGGGTTGACTTAATTTTTATCGGAGATAGTTGGGATTTTTATTAGGCAAACTAATTGGACAGCTTTGTTAGTTTCACATGATGAAAGTTTTGGCTTTACTTTATGCAAAATTATGTGAATTTCTCCCCTTTTTTTTTCAGCAAAAAAGTTATGGCTGAGCTTTATGTAACCTTGCCTCCTTATCCGGAGCCTGGTTAACTTTTAGAAGTGTATACCTTTTCACCTGAGTTCGGGTGACTAAAAACGTTTAATGGGATTTGCATTGGTTTGTTCATATTATTCTCTAATTTCATCTATGAATGATTTCTGTTTCACCAGCATCAACTCTGTTGTGTGTGTGTGTGTGTTTTTTTTGGAAAATGTAATCCGTACACAGGATTAGATTTTAGTCTGTCCTTGTTTACGTGGCATTATTGAAATGAAACGTACGTAACGATGAGAAAATTGTTGGTTCTCAGCCAACAGAATTCTGTAAGTTGTGTTTTACATTAATATTTGATAACAAAAGCTTATTTCACCTAGCAATTCCATTTTGCCTGGAATTTTCTTTGTGCAAATCGCATAGTTTCATTAACTCCGAGTTTTGATGGCCTTCCTTGTATCTGTTAACTTTTTATCCCTTTGCTCTACAATAGGTGATATCTTGTTTACTTATCTTAGGATGCTGTTTCCTATCCCTCTCAGCCTTCTGTTTTCATCTGCATTTTGTAAGATGATTTTCTGTAATGTTTGTCATTTTCAAATTGTTTAGTCAACTGATACTTGGCCATCTTCTGTAATCTTAGGAGCACAAACACATGGATAAATGCAAAGGATGATCAATTAAACCGTTGTTCACTGATTAAAGCACTCCCAACATGGTGAGCTTACGCAGACGCAAGCTCCTGGGACTGTGCTCTGGTAAACATTAGTTGAGATGTACTTTAAATTGAATAACGAATTGCTTCTATTGATAGCAATGATTAGGGGAGACATTTATATATTGTTATATAATTGTGTCCTTCAATTCTTTTGCTTTTGTGTTTTCCAGGTCAATTTGCTTGATTTAATTGCGAGTTACTTAGATAGAATGTAATTAAACAGGTTCTAATTTATGCTTGAATAATGTCATTCACCAAATTTGGTGACCTTTTGTAGGGAGGAGTTCCTTTTTAACACCACTTCATAGATTTTTTGACAATGGAAATGCACCCGAAAATTCAAGTCACAATGCAAAATCAGTCAGTGTGCATCCCTTGCCCTTAGATTCCACCACCAACATGCATGGGGTAAGAATGCATTATTTATCAGTTGATGAGATATAGTATTGAATGGTTTTATTTCGACTTCTTGGTTGAGTTGATATGAGTTGGTTTTGTATTACTATTTCCTTTACCATTTTGTATGTGATTAGCAGCTTGCGGAGATTGTTTTTGTCTTTTCTCCCTTGAGCTAGGGATGCTTGCCTTAATAATTCCTCACTAATTTATGCAAATTATTGGCCAATTTAACATATTTCTCAGCATCCAATTTTTTAAATGACCAGCATGCATGGAACACATTAGAGTAGGGCTCAGGTTCAGTTGTATTCTTAATAGGGAAAAAAGAGAAGAAAGGATATACCATTAAGGATCTTCAATCATTGTTCATTTCCCGCCTTCTTTTAAGCCTTTGCTAATCTTACACTGGCCTTGTAACTTAGTTTTGTCCATAATTATATATTTACTGGTGTGCTTTTCACGATATAATAATTCTAGGAGTGAGTCATTTCATCCGCCTTTGTCCACAGAAAGGGGGAAAAAAGAAACTATCAATATAAAAGAACTTCTCCTCCTTAATAGAGGATCCTCTTTATTTCCATATTTTAGGAAGGATTGGTCATTTGCTATAATACAAACATTATATAGTGTCTCCTTAATTGATAATCATTGACAGAGATTGCATCTTATCTTCATCATTGTTTTGTTATTTGTATTTGCGTTATAGTCAGTCGCAACTGTATCCTTTCATTTGATTGGCCAATGTTCATGGTTGGTGTAGTAGTTATTAGGTGAATGAATATATAACCATCTGTTGATGGCATGTGGTTATGTTATAAGGAGTGATTCAAGAGGTGGATCAACGTATGTGTTACTTGTTTCCTCGCCTAACTGAGCTGGATGATAATCATGAAACGGAAAGAATTATGTCCTCACTCGTAATTGATAGAACATGTTAAGCATCCAACCTAAAACAATTAATAATAGATGGGGAGGCCCAACTTGAATATAAAATCACAAGAAATCCAAGACTTAGTAGATGTGGGAAGACACCACTTAACACGCCCCTCACTTGTGGCTTAACAAAAGCCTACGCATGGACGACCTTACATGGGGTTAGGCAAGAACATCATAACATATGTGGCTTTATGCTATGTTAAACATTCAACCTTAACAGGCCCAACTTGAATACAAGACCACCAGAAATCCAAGACTTAATAAATGTAAGATAACGCCACTTAATAAAACATATGCAAATGGTAATGATAATTATTTTCTTCTGTGTTTTCCACGTATATGATCCTAAGAATTCCTGGGAACCTCTGCCAATATGGAGGGATGAAAAGGATATGATGAACCCACTAATTGTTGGCATTTGGTCAGCCATTGCATCCTGGGGCACCCATTCTTATTATTATTTTTTTAATACATTGTGGTTCCTTTTTGATCTAGAATAACAGGATAGATAGTCAGTTGTCAATTAAAATGGTATTTAAATGCCTCCATATTTGGCTTACTTGCAAACTGTACTCTTGATTCAGAGCTGCTTTAGCTTGTAAGGTAAAAGGTTGTCTGCATTTCAGAATCTTTTGCATTGTTTGTGTAAACCCTTTGCTGTTGTGGACTTTTAGTTCATATTATTGTGCTATTTTTTGGTTATTTTAATTCACATGATCGAAATGGGAGTTCTTTATGAATATATTAAATGATTCAGGTTCTTAATATTATGATAGATAAATACTAATTGGCATTTCAATTTCTGTTTTTCGAGTAGAATTAACACATACATGTAACTGTTTGGTGCTGTTTCTCAGAAAAGCATTGCTAAGGTTGATTCTGGATCACCAAATGTTTCTGGTTCTGGTTCATCAAAAGAGCATCATAATCAACCTTTTCCAGGTTTGTCTTTTTCGAAACATGTGTTCCATATGTTTGGTAATATTGATAAAGCCGGAAGAGTTTTTCTTGTTGATGGCTTTGTGTTGTTCTTTCCTTCCTCCCTCTTTCTCTCTCTCTCTTGCATGTCTATTTTTAGTAGATAGAAAATGAAAAAAAATACAGTGCCTCTCTCTCACTCCTCTGTCTCAAATGCATGTAAAAAACAAATATGAATTATTACAATGAGCAAACCAGATAGATCAATTGATGAAACCAACCGCATTTTGCATAATCTTTATTTGGAACCTTTAATTTCAGCAACTCCAATCCAACGGAAAAAGCTATTTTTGATATCCGAAGTTGCATTCAGTGATTGGTTTGTGAGGTGTAACTAATAATTAGAAATATTACACTTCAGTGATTGATTTTGTTTTATGATCATGAGCATTATTCCAGACGATAATTCATGTCTTGGGATTTTATTTAATGAGGATTACTTTGAAATTTTATGTGTTTTAAGGCGATATTAATAGGTTTCCAGCTTAGCAAATTCCATATGCAGCTGATTAGAAAGCGTAGATTAGCTGGCTATTGTGCTCTTTCGGGATTAACGGAACCCATGCAGCTGGAAATGCTAGCTTAGACTCATTAATGGGTTTTATGTCATTGTTGTTTACTGTTCCTTCATATTCAAATTTAAATGGCTAGAAAGGACTGGTATCTCTGGCCCCATCTGGCATTTATGATGCTGAAGCCTGGATTAATATTGCACCTCTGTTCTCTTGTATATTGTTCTTGCTTTATTGATGCAAGGTTGTTGGGACTACCTTTACTATGGGGTATTATCTGCTTTTAGGGCCCGATGCTCGTCTCACTATTTTGCAGGTGCTTCAATAGAGGTAATGTGGCCCTTGCTTATAAAGTCCTAGCCTAATACTTAGCTATTAGACGTGGGGTTGTTTCTCCCTCAACACTAGCCCCCCTAGTTAAGGGTGTGGAATATGTGTTCGATGAGGAGTCGGTATCGATTCCTATAGATGGCACCATTGTTGATGCAATGGATCAACACCCTTGACTAGGGGGACCAGTGTCGAGGAAGAAAACGATCCCACATCTACTGCCCAAGGGTTGGATCATGGCTTTATAAAGCGAGCCCACCATTTCTCTATCAAGGTGCCTTTTTTCAAAGGATAAAATAGTGAGGGCGAGCCATTGGGCCCTCAAAGCGGACAATATCTAATAGCAGGTGTGGTTCCAACAATCCTTGCATCAACATGCCCTTGCTAATTGTTTTGCGTATCCCAGATTTGAGGCTAGCTTATAAGCTTTATCTTTTTGCAATAGAAGAAAATAAAAATTATTGCACAATTCATCCATCAAGGTTTCATAGTTTTGATAATTTTTATCCTTTTTCGGTATCTAAAAAAATAAACAGGAAAATGATATATCTCAGAACTGAGTTCATGCCATGATGCTTCCAGATAAAACATATCATTACCCGTTAGCATCAAAATCAGTTGGCGGGAGCCATTTTAGTTTCTACATTTTGAGTGACGTCCATGTACGTTGTTGTCCAGGGCAACCAATCAAAAGGAGGAAGCGACACAGGAGGAAGCATCTCCAAAACCAAGAACCATGTCTAATGAGGGGTGTGTACTTCAAAAATATGAAATGGCAGGCCGCAATAAAAGTTGACAAGAAGCAGATTCACTTAGGGACAGTTGGTTCGCAAGAAGAAGCTGCTCGTTTATATGACAGGTGATAAGCTGCCTTTTATCTTTGCTTGTAATGATTGCTACTACAATTTTCCAGAAACTGTCATCTCAATTTGAAGTACGAATATTATTTGTTGTGGATGAAGGTTGGATGGTTCGATATAACTGCAAAATAAATTTTAAGCTTTAGTCTGATAAGAACATTGATCTGCTGTAAGTAAGAACAAGTCTTGTTCATTAAAATTGTTATTCTTTGAATTATTAATAAATTTCTTTGAAAGTCTTTATGTATATTGATGATAAATACAACAAAAGTGCTATTCATATGCAAATTACAAAAGAACATGGGACGGTAAGTATGAAAAAGTTGTGAAGGTATATGGGATAGTAAATAGCTATATTTGTCCGGCATTTTTATTTCTTCATTATTTTCATTCTAAAGTTTTCGTTGTTGGTTTTACTTTTAATTGTGTCATCTACTATAAGCATACAATGCTGGATTCTGCCATTTCTTAATTTGCTAAGATGGTTTCCTAGTGTTGACTTTTTTTTTTGGGTAATTTAACTTGGTAGTTATTTTGATGGATAGACTAATGGATTTTGAAACTCATTGGTAGATATTTTTATCTGTAGAGCTGCATTTATGTGTGGAAGGGAACCGAACTTTGAGCTTTCCGAGGAGGAAAAGCAGGAGCTTAGGAAATTCAAGTGGGACGAGTTTTTGGCATATACTCGCCGTTCAATTACCAATAAAAGTAACCCTTTTCTTTATGGTTTCTATCCTTATTTATCATCTGAGCTATTATCATCCAAATATTCAATGGGTTTATTTTAAACAATGATTACAGAATACAAGCGAAGACTTGAGGTTGAAGCACCAAAGAGGTCTGAACCTGCAATAGAGAACATCGACTGGGACAGCAAAACCAGAGTCAATAGCTTCTCAGCTTCGGAAGAGGTGGGACCAGATTCTTCAGCCTCATGAAAAACAATAAGGGTTTTGAGAGTGTGGCTGAATAATCTGGTTTTACCAAATTAAATTCTAGTTGCAGGGTCTCCATTTTTGAGTTTATAAAGGCCCCTATTAGGGTCAAGGTAATGATATTGATCTCATTATCTCCTGGTAACGCAGATATCTAATTAGTGTTTCAAGTTTTTAACCCAATAAGTGGTAAATATTAGTCGCATCATCACCCCTGATTATGAGTTCACCATTGTTGTTAATCAAGATGAATTGCAAATGCAAAAGCTATAAATGCCTTTTATTTTGTTTTTTGCCGAAGCCGAACCCCGAATTTGTGTTTCAGGCAATTGTTGCTGACAATGATACTGTAAAATTTGCAGAATGCTCGAAAACTTTGTTTTCCAGGAAGCTTTAATCCTTCTTATAGATTAGTCTATCTCTATAGATTCACCCGCAATTAGTGAGGGAGCCATTGGCGAGTTCATGCGCCGGTGGCCCCGTATTTGAAAATATGTGTGTTAAAGGCATGAAAAAGAATGTTAGTTAACATTTATGGCATTGTCCAATTGTGGTCATCACTATAGACTGACAAAGAAACTATAGAATGTGATTTCCATTTATTATTCGGGAAAAAAATAAATGGTTTTCTAGGGCTTCATATATATATTAATATCATTTATTTATGTAATAAAATAAAATGGTCAAATTGAGCCAAGTACATAAAATTATTTGATAGCAAGATAGAGAAAGAATTAAAAGATCGAACCATTGACCAAGGAGTGTTGATATACGTGAAAAAGATTTAGATACCTTAAACAAGTGGTTTAAAGTTCGCTCTTTGCTCATGCACATAAAACAAACACCATTGAAAGAAGTTTTTGTTTTAGCGCCCGACATTACTTCGAGAGATTAATCTTTGAATTGCCGAACTTAAAGATACTCTGGTAAACCCCCCCAAAAAAAAATTGTACCATTGATGCTTCAAGGGAAATTGATCCAATTAAAATTAAATGTTTTAACTTTTATTGTTAAAACTCACCGCTACTTTTGTTATTCAATCCGCACAGGACGGAATGTTCTTAAGGTCCAGAGCCCTTTCCCTTCAAACATTAAATCAATCGATTTTAAAAGATTTAAGTTTCCTACTAAATTTGAAAGTGAAAATGCTAAGCAGCATTGATTAAGATTGATATATTAGAAAAAAATATTAATTAAAGTGAATATTTTTTAATTCCATTAAAGTAAAGGGTTAAACACAAATAGTTGCAAAAGGTTTAAATAAAATGATAAATAATTCTAATCGATGCCTATAACTATTGGTTAAACTCATTTGATAAGTTCGTTCAGACACAAACGAAATTTTAATGCTGAATAGATTTCTTACATATCCAACCCTCCAAAATCCAAATTCAAATCCAATGGTTTTATATTTGGAACAAACTGCGGAAATGCCATTGGATTTTTATGTATGCTATAATGAAGACCCCGACCACACTGCGGCCAGATTTTTTTTTCTTTCTCCGTACATCAAACATTGATAATGAACATGTCAATAATATAATGAGCATGCAAACATTTCTATGGAATGAGTAAGCATTGGATTAGCAAACATAACCACACATGAATGCATCATCATTTTAAAAAAGATTTAGAAATCCTGTGTTCCCATATGAATATATAAGATTCTCGTGTCAAGATTCATTATATTTTACGAGGATTATGGTGTGTACACACAGTCATGGTCAGAAATTAGTCAAAAAAGAAACTATCATTTTACCTTATCAACCACGAAAGAAGATTAGAAAGGGGTAAACCATGCTTAAAAAGTTTTACCCCTTTCTAATCTTCTTTCTTACCTCTTAAGTTTTTCTTTATCTACTCTCCATGATCCTTTTCCCACTCCCTTCAAATATTTTGGGGGAAAAAAAAGAAAAAAAAAAAAAAAAGAAGCTATAGAAAAACTCGATATGAAAGTAGAAAAGCAAAGGAGAACACATCCATAGATATCAAACAAATGACATGCCAAAACTAATAGATTTTTGCTCATATTGGGAATAGGAGCAAACAAAAAAAAAAAAGTAAAAAGAAAAAAAAATACTTATGGCACTCAAGTTGAAGGTATAATCATAAAAATGGATATAAACTATTTAAATATAAGCTAAGAATTATAATATTATGCTGAAAGAATTTTGGATATGATGATCAAGAAAAAACTACCTATGGATAGGAATTCGTTCCCGCATGCGTCCTTAACTGTCAAAGCAGAAAAGAAATGCAGAAGGAAAATATTATGCTCCAAAATGACCTTTCACATCTTGGATTCAAACAGAATTATGTATCAAGACTTGAGACTATGACTCTATTTCTTCTGACACTAGATTTTATGACTAATCATTCTTATCATATTCGATCGATATCCTTAAAAATGATCATATATCCAAAAGGAAAATAAAGAAGCGATCACAGATGATAACCAGTAAAAACACAAAGTTGACTGCAGTCCCTCTTAGGAAGAAAGAGACTAGCCAAATCCAGCTTTTGGATATAAATGTTCTTCCCAGGATTTCAAAAACTTCAGTAGTTTTGCAGCCAGCCAAACAGCAGCTATATATGAACTTGAATGAGAATTATCCAAAGGAGCTTCCTCCAGGAAGCCCATTGAAAGAAGAAGATGAGGTCAAGAATAAAGTGCAAACAAGTGCCCGTGCCAGTAGCGATGCTAATGCGGTAGCAACAGGACCTGTAAACAGAGCCCAGAGTGAGATCCAGTCTTCTTCATCACCCGTAGAACTTTCAGAAATGCATAATGGGTATAGCAGTGTGGTTGAGATCATGTACTCTGCCAAAGCTGGCGAGAGTCGAAACAACACAAGTCCTAGAGAGGGGAAGTTTCAGCAGCAAGAGGGAAGGATCCAGAGTTGGGTGGGTTACACTAGATGGTGAGCTGTTCAAAGAAAGAATTGCCAGAAAAGCATAGGAGCTTTATCCATGGGAAGAAGGCTTACTCAGAAGGGGCAACTACTCAAAGAAGTAACGGCTACTTTAGCGCTACACTTTCCTCAATCATTAACAACTACGAGCAGTCAAGCAAATCACTTTAAAGCACTGTTCATTCATCCCCAAGCTGGGTGTTTTAATTATTATTGATGAGCGTGATACCAAATGAGGCCAAAAACCAGCAACACAATATAGCTGTTTACACCTCTCTATAAAAATGCCTTCATTATTTGCATATAATGCAACTACTTTGTTGTGACACTGTGCAGACTAATTCGAGATGAATAAGGAAAAAAAAAAAAAATTCAGCCATGATGTTGTAACTCAGTTTGTCTACTAAACCAAAAATAAATTTGGGGAAAAACAAAAAAAAAAAAAAGACATTTAAAGGAGTTCAACCTTAACCCCAACGTTAAAAACTCCAACCGATTCTAATTTATAATATAATTTTTTTTGTATTATATAAAAATTAAATATACATAACATTCTAATGCAAATATTAAAAATTATATTACATTATTCATATTTAAAATTTTAATGAAAGAAAAAAAATATGAAGTTACTAAGTATGGGAGAACTTAAATAGATTTGGATAATCATTGCAAATATAAATATATTCAAATAAAATTTAAAATTTATATTTCAAACTAAATCAAACTCGAATTAATATATATATATATATATATATTGCTAAAACCATGCATAAACATAACGTAAAATCGACCCGCTCATAATCACCTCTTACCCCCAGCCCTCCACGATCGTCAAAAATAAAGTTAGCGATGTTAATTCAGCCTAACTCAAGCCTGAGGCTAATAACTGCCGGTTCAAAGCCGGAACAAGGTCACATCAAGATTGAAGACCAAGACTTAAGATCGCAGCTCGACAATGGGAACTTAGGTTAGGACCTTCCAAATCGACGCGACTTACCCAAAGGTAATTAACCTTTCCCAGCAAAAACAGGCAGACGGCAGAGACCGATCGGTTCAAGAAGCTTGGCATACAGTTGCAAATGCAAAAATGATTTAAATTCTTTTGCTGTACATAATTAAGTTGTCAAGTCCACGTTTAACTCAAATAAATAACAAGGACTTTACCGATTATGGTTCTTAGAACAGTCTAAAATTAATTAATATATTATTTATAATAATAATATATTAAATATAATAATTGTCAATTTTATTCATTATTTTCAATACATTTGATGAAAATATTATTATATATAATCACTCATCAGCAAAATTTTAATAACAATGAAGCTGGGCGGAAACAAGTTAATCATCCAGCAGATCTACATACATCTGAGAAAGTAAATAAAGCCACTTCTCAGATAGCAAATCAAATAAATTGTCCACTAAAACATAGTTTTAAAACTGCACATGTCAGAAATTCCAAAATTAGCTCCCAACCGAAAACACGAAATGAAATGATTCTCTTTTTATCTTTTCAAGTGCAGTTTGTATTATCCCTGAAATAAAATAATACAACATAATTTTAAAGACTAAAATAATAGTAAGCATTCAAGCAGCTGCCACATATCAATAAAATTCAAAAGAACATCAAAAATAGCAGAATCATATATCAGACATAGATTTCGAAAGAAAAAAAAAAAACCCTCATCCATGAAAATACAGCATCCAAGCACATGAGGCAGCAGGGATTTCAATTACAAGTATTGCGATAAATAGAGGCCGTGAATATTGGAGGCAGTAAGAGCTAAACACCGCTATATAGCGGCCATAACATCATGTTGCAGCCACTATTCAGAGGTAGATATGCACATCTTCCACAATGAATATTCGCGGCACAAACATGATTCAGTTTGACAACCTATAATTTCACTTTCTTAGCCAAATGGAAAAGTTGACCTAAAAAGGAAAAGATATAGTAAACTTACGTTACTAGTTGGGCGTGAAGCTCATTTTCAACTGGCTGATGGAAGGAAGACCCTAATTAATTCCTTCACAGTGACTCTTTTCCTGCAAGTTGGGCATTTTCCCTGTGCAGCTATTGCAGCTTTAATGCATGCCTTGCAGAAAATATGCCCACATCTTGTTGACATTTCCTCAACTAATGGACCCATGCAAATTGGACAATTGAAGGTTGGTTCCTTTGGAGGCAGCTGTGGCTCTATAATTTCCTCGACCTGCCAATAAAATAGTTAGCAAGTTTTGGGCAAAAATAAAGTGAGATGACCACTCAGAATGTCTCTGATGACTAGCCAAATATGTACATTTCCTTGGAAATACTTTACATTACGTCTTTTATATAAAGCACCAAAGAGAAAAAGCTCTTACCACAGACTCTGTCATGCTTTCCAAATTGATATAATGATCACAATTGATAACGCTCACGCTCGGAGGAAGTCTTCTGCGCATGTTCTGATTATTATTAGCTGACCTAGCCGGCTGGCCTGGAAGGGGAGAGATGTGTGCTAAACCAACTTGAAACACAGAGTAAATGAAGTAAATAAAGAACCACCGGTCTCTAAATTGGTTAGCACTCACACAAGTAATATAAGATTGGATTGAGCCACAAAGTTGAAAACCCACTCACAAGCCACAGGCCCCGAATAAGAGCAAACAGCCAGCTTAAAAACCAGAGAATTGTATTTTTAATTAACAAAAAACTCTTTATTTTATTTATTTCATTTATGTAAAAACTTGTGATTGATTTTAATAAAGTATTTTAATTTTTTTTTCATGTTATTAAATATACCAAAAAATAATATCAAATAGGTTTCAATATTCTATAGCACTTCTGCATTAAGTTTGCCAAATGCTATTCCAACTTCTCTTTAAAATGCTTTTAGAACAACACTGCTCAAACGACCATTCTTAGAGATGCTCCATCCAAGTCAAAGAGACCCCATAAGAGTTTAGTTCTCAATGCTCACTAATTCTCGATATACAGCAACCACAAGAAATCGATATTTTGAGAAAATGTGGACATCAAATTTAAAGTAAAATTTCCTTATATTCAACAATTTAAGGGGTACGCTAATTTGTCCCAAGGACCCTGAACCTGACAAATATAATGAAGCACCTAAATCAAGACAGCGATTGAAATCTACAGGAACTACCTTAGGACTCTGATGTTAATGGGGCCTCAACAATGTAATTAACGAGGAATATTTTGACCTCATGAAGATAAATAGAACGAATTTACAGGGTAGCACATCTAATAAACTTCTGCTATGCAACATGAAAACGACAACACAGGCAGGACAATGTAAAAGAAAATATTATCCTCATAAATTTAACAACCTGAATCTACATCAACAACAGTTCTTCCACGGCTCCTCCTTGAACTGTTTTGAGCCTGATATAAAATCCGAAGAAATTAATAACAATCAACATGATGCAAATGATCCATAAAAGACAGATTCCATGTAAATTTAAAGTGAAAATAATATATAATGAAACAAGATAAGCATACCTCCGCAAAAGCTCTAGCAGAAGATTCAATTACATCATCATCAATAGCCTCAACATCAATAGTAGAAGGTGGACCAAGCTGTATATGTTGGCTAGTTAGTTCCTCATGTCCAGCCTGCTGCGAAGTACCCTCCTGTTCCCTGTTTTCACTGGGAGGAACATTCAGATCAAGTACTGCCTTCCTCCGTCGATACCCTCTAAGAGAGGGCCCTCTCACTTCAAGAGTGCTCATTCTCTGCATATGGTTTTTCAAAATATTATCCAAAGACCGCAGCCTCAATAAAACCTAAAAGACACTAAAAAAAATTCCTCAGATATATTCACAATGAATATTGTATCAAGTTTTCACTAAAAGCAAACAATTCTTTTACTTGATTTGAGTGCTAAAAAGTTCAACTGGTTTAATGAGAAAAATGACACTGGAAAGTCTAAGATACTTCACATTTACACGTAAAGAGTTCAATCTGAATAGCAAAACCTCCATACAAGCAAACCTCGTGATATAGAACCCGGAAAAAAATCCAAAAAATGAGAGACAGAACTTTGATGTTTGATTTTTTTTTTTTTTTTAAATAAAAGAAGTGAAAGAAGGACATGGCAATAGTTATTAGAATAATATTTTAGCATAAAAAATAAGACCTTTTTCCTAAACTTTGGTTCCTTGGAATTTCAAATAGCAACAAAGGAGTTGAACTTTTGATCAAAACATTCCAGTTCGATTTAACATATTAAAACATAGCGAAAACTAATGGATAATGAACAATCAATTGACATAAAATCATTGTTCTAAGACGGGGCGTAAATTAATTAAAATTCAAACTTGAACCACAGGGAAAGATAAATAAAATCGACAAGCAATCAACTACGATCAACCGATAATCAAATAAGAACATAAAACTTAAGAAATTTAATTGAATTTCATTTGAGAACAGGCATCAATCGGATAGACAAAATGTAGCCCTAAAAATCCCCAAATCTTAACAACGTAACATCAATCAGGACAGTAATAAATCGAATCAAAAAGAATTGGAAAAGAAAAAAAAAAGAAACAGATTGATCAGTGAGAGAGTATGAGAGATCAAAAGTCATGCCTTGAAATTCTGGCGAAACCGAATCGTTTCAAGAATTCAGAAATTTCCAACAAAAAAAAAAACAAAAATCGAAGTAGAGAAACCTCGTGAATATCTTCCCCTCTCTGGTTTTCAAACAAGGGAAAGACTTCCAAGGAGGTACGAAGGGATGGACTCTGGAGAAAGAAGCTGCGCGGTCGGTGTGAGCGTCAAGAGTCGCTACGTGGGATGATCTTCCTGTTACGTATTCGCTTACATACGTAGCGCGTGCCCACACTAATTCGTTACTAAGCGCGTTCGCTATTTTTTAGACTGAAATTTTTTCTATATCTCTTGACTATGAATAGTTGGGTAATACGACGACTTTTATTTTATTTATTGAGTACATTAAAAACCAACAAATAAAATTGTTAATTTATTATATATATTAATAGCTTTTAAAATATTTGTTAATAAAAGTCTTTATTTATTTTGCTTAATACTTTAGTAGTTTTTAACCTAAAAAAAAAAATCATTTTTTGAAGTAATTAATTTACTAAATAAACTAAAAAAATATCAATGAATATTATAATTTTGAGAAAAAAATAACTATTAAAATTTATAAAATGAGAAAGCTCTTAAATTATTTACAATATCGTTATTGGAAGCCAAAAAAAGAAGAACAAGTTCACTCTTTTACACCAAAAAAAAAAAAAAAAAAAGAAAAATTCACCTTTTTACAGTGTCTTGCCTCGCAAACTAATGGAGGTTGTCCTTAGAATCTTTCAAATCTATCTCCGAGAAGTTTTGGAAATTCCGAAGAAAAACCAGATTCGGTCCTTAACCTTCTCAAAATGTATGGGCTCAACAATGTTCGAATCACCCAACTTCAGTTTTTCTTTTCTGTTGGATCATAGTATTAAGATAAAATCGAATTACTAAAGTTATTCGATTAAATTCATTTATATAATAAAAATAATTTAATTTTTATTTTTAATTTTTAATTTAAATTTAATTATTTATGTTTGAATTTAAATTTGAATTAAAATTTTTTTAATACTAATTTAATTTAAAATTTGAAATTTAACTCAAGTTTAATTTTTATTTTTAAAACTTAAACTTGATTTTAAATAAAATTAAACTATTTAAACTCGTTCAATTGAATTAATTACCTAATAAAAATAACTTAATTTTTATACTTGACTTTAAATTTAATTATTCATATTAAACTTGAACTTAAATTAAAAATTTTCAATAATAATTAAAAATCCAATTAAACTGACAAATAAATTACTAAAATCAAATATTCAAATTGGATCATTCAATGAAACAGTAATCGAGCTGATTTCAATTCATTTTCAAGTCAAATCCATATAACGTGAGAGGATAAGTATGTCCTTTACTATCATTTCCACTGCTAAAGCAAACTCTTGTCAAGCCCACATCTACTGCGCCAGAGCTTGGAAAATTTTTTCATACCTCACCACAATTTTCTTAAAAATGTACCCTCTTGATGATGTGAAAGTAGTTAACGCAACGAAAGTAACCGATGCTTGAGTAAGAAAAATGGGAATAAATGAAGAAGAAAGTAACTATCCGTGAGGATGTCAAATTAGATTTTTATTTATGAATTATTTCGAACAAGCTAAAAAAAATTACTCATTTAGAATAATCACCAAATGATTTCGTTTTGAGAACAACACAGCAAAGTTACAATTGCCCACATATTGAAAAGCCTTTTACATTAAAGCTTTTCAGTTAATCTTACCATGAAGGAATTAACAGCACCTGCATCCAACTCAATCCATGAAGATTCAAAGAGCTCATGGAAGAATTCAGCTCCGGTTTCCTCAGCAGCATTCCTGAATGCAAGACCGAACGCATTCCCTTGAACTGCTCCAATCCGAGGCTTCCCACAGACCCCCACGATCAACACCTTAACCGGGTCATGCGATATGCAGGCACAAAGCAAAGGCTTCAGTCTAGCTCCTTTCTCCTTCAAGGCATCCATTAGAAAGTAGCAGAACTTAGTCAGAGCCTGGGGGTGACCCAACAGCTTTGTATCTATTGAATCTTCAAGCTTCACCCACCTAAACTTTCTCCCACTCCTTATACATCCACTCTTTGTTATTGCAGCACTTCCTCGCCTAAGAATAGCCCTTTGTATCTTGATTGCTTGTTCCATTCCAGCTTTCAGCTTATCGAGATTACTTAGGGACAGTGCATCGTATGCCACCCCAAACTGCTTCGAAGCACCAAAGCCATCTGATGATTGCACAAATGATTCAAGCAGTGCAGTAACTCCATATACCATGTCTGCAGCTGAAACCCTCGAAGCATAACCATGAAGACGCAAGAAGCTTTTGTAGTAAAAATCATTAAGTCCATATTCAGGCAAAATCTGTTCAAATTGATCTTTCATCTTCTGCTTTACTTCATGATTCATGTACTGAAACTTCTGCTGGCAATCCACGAGTGCAAACCCCATTCGTGCAAGAAGAAGCTTAAGCTTTTTCATACCATTATCACTCCACGTCTTCAGCTTAGGGGCAATGTACGAGGAACACAGCATTGAATCAAATAAGTTCCACTCTCTTAACAACATAAGTCTTGGTTCTTCTTCATAGGCAATTCTTGAGGAATCAGGTGCTCGAACCTTGGTCCCATCTTTAAGAGTCACCGAAGTAACTGCATCCAAATTCCCTAAACTGTTAATATGCTGCTGAAGCTCCATAACCCCAGCTTCATACCTCTCATCTGTGAGCCTCTCATGAACAAACTGATCGGTAAGCGAAACACAAGCCAGCCAAAGCAACTCATTTGTGTTTTTCCTTAAAGAATGTGACAAATCATACATCAAACACCCTGATGGCTTACCATGAAAAGTTCCCATCCGATAATAATCCCTTTTGAACTTCTTAAAACCCCGCGATGCTGGCTCTTCTTCACCTTCTGATGACATTCTTCTTCTTTTCCTAGACCCACCTTCTTCATCATCATCATCATCCTCATCGTCATCTTCGCTTTCGCTATCTTCGCTTTCGCTATCTTCATCTTCTTCACTATCCAACTCTGAATTATGTAGACAATAGCTAGCATTTGCCAACTCCATAACTTCAAAATCATACGCCAGATCAGCCAACCGCTCATCGTCATTTGTGTAAAGAACAACCACCTGATCATTCTGGTCACTCAAGTTATGCAAATGGATCGGCCTATGACTATCAACAACAAAAATCCGCACCGCGGGTCCTAACTTAAGATCCTTCTGGAGGTCACGGTGGCATCCCCAGTTGACGAGAAGCATGGTAACAGGCTCCTTCTCGGAGGAAGAACTCAAATCAAAACCAGCGTATTCTCGGATTTCTTGAAACGAAGACACCGGATAACACGAGTACCGGACCGAATCAGATTCAAGAATTTGGAAAATGATTTTGAGAGCACATAGAGAATCCACATCAGAGGTAGATGGGAATATGAGTAAAGTAGAGAGAGATGATGCCCTAACCGATTCCCGAAGCCTTGCGTAAAATGACTCTACTCTTTCCTCCCTCACCATGTTATTTCTTTTCCCCACAATTGGGCACTTAAATTCGATGCAAATTGGAAACTTCTCTCAACTTTAACCCAAAAAAAAAGGGGGGGGATTTTGAGAGAAAGCTTAAGACCCAGAAAGAAAATACCGCTCTTTTCTTCCTTTTGTTTACATAATTTCCCTAGATTGCAATCGACATCTAACTCCTAAAGGCAGCAGCTTATAGTATAATTTGATAAACGTTAAGTTCAATTCGCTACAAAAAAAAATCACAAAATTGGGGCAATTCCACATACAAGAAACAGATAATTATAAAAAAAAAAAAAAGCAAATTACAATTTGATGATTATAATAAAAATACAGAAGAAAAATCCCAGAAAACTGGAATATAAGAATGATTCAAGTACCTGAGATTGAAGAAAAGGCAAAATTTCGCTATGCCAATCCTATGTTTTTTTTTTTTAATTTTTTGAAAATCAGATCTGATTTCTGAGAGCAAAAGAATGAGAGAAACAAATGGAGCCGTCTTTTGTTTCAGCTGTAACGTTAATTTAGTTTCTTTTTTTTTTTTTTTTTGAAATTTGAATTTGTTTTGAGCAAACCGCGAAATGTTTGGCGCTCTTTGAGTTTGACTTACGCCGTCAGATTGTTGTTGTGGTAGTTGTTTTTATCCGTTGGTTTCTGCTTTTAAGAATCAACGGTCAGGATTGAGTTACTTTTGCGTCGATGGTGATTCAAATGATAGTAGTTTTACAATAGAATTATCGGAGGACAGCTTGGAACGTGTTGGAGTTGGGATTCTCTACAACTTGTAACAGTGTATATTTTATATAACCGAGTCAATGTTTGACTGGGTTTTCCTTTTCTTTTTTAATTTTATTAGCGCATGGCAATTTAAAAAAAAAAAAGTAGACAAAGAAGTATTATCTTATGAAAAAAAATTAAAATATGAATTTATATTATATGTTGTACAAATACTATAATTATGAGACATTAAATTTGAAAATTAAATTTTAAATATTTAATTTAGTTAAAATAAATTAATAACATATTATTCTTCATTTTTTAAATTTTACTTATTAATAAGTTAGTGAATTTATAATACATTCAGTGTGTTTTGGTTTACTTTAATAAGAATTTTATTATAGTTTTATTTCAATGTGTTATGGTAATACAGTTATTTAGTTCATAAAATAACATTTTCACTAAATAGCCTATTAAGATTTTATTTTGAGAAATCACTTAATAGTCATTTCAAACACTCCGCTTAATAGCTATTTTGATCTTATATAAAATAAGAAATTGCTTTAGAAAATTCGAATCTCATACTGTTTTATTCCACTGAACAAAATTACTATATACAATTATTTCATTTTATTCCTGCTCTATTCCATTCTTACAAAATTACTATTCTATTATAGTTATATTTCATTCCAGTAACATGTATACCATTCATAGTTGACAATTAAACCTGTCCAAAAGTTAGGTTATTCATCTAACCAAATAGGTTTGATCCAAATTGAATCAGTATAAATTTGATTGAATTACTATTTAATTATTAAAAATTTACATTCAAATTTAATTATAAAATAACATTTTTAATATTTCAAATAGTCAAATAGGTTTTCAAACTTGACGAGTAAAGCTAAACCAGATCTCGAGCAAGCAAATTTTTGTTATCCAAATTTAATTTAACTTAATTTGTGAACAAATTTACTAATAATGTATTAAATATAAATTACAAAGTATTACTGTTTAAATAACATCTCGTATGATTTGGGCTTGAATATTAGCATCATTATCTTTAGCAATGAATAATCTTTTTTTTTTGGGGGGGGGGGGGGAGGGCCAGAAGCAATGAATAATCTAACAATCACAGATCAGCTTAAAAATAAAATTTACATCAACATTACATTGAAACATTTAATCAGTGATTGATTTATGATTTTCTTGATCACCCTTTAAACAAAATGGTTAAAGCATAGAATGTTAAAAGAGTAACCTTTGATCCAGCCATTTGGCACAGAAATGAGTAAGAGTCCAAAACCAGAACTAATATGATTAGTGGCAATGGCAAACACTGTTGAGAGTGGTGACCAACACTCAATTTATGAGATATTTTTCATTTTGATTCGAAAATTTTATTTTATTTTTTCACAAAAAGTGTCTTGTAAATATAGGATTGTTAAAACAAACCATTCTGAGCAGCTAACAAAAGTTAAAAAGAACTTCAACCACAGCTTCTAACAGTTTGAAAGCTCAAAAATGGACACAATACATTAAAAAAATGCAATAAAAGAATCTGCATCTGGTTTTTTTTTTTTTTTTGTGGCCAAATATAATTGCAGTGTAATAAAGTGGTATATACCAAAATAGACAAAGCTAAGAGTGAAAAATATAAGATAACAAAGGAAAAAAAAAAAGGAAAAAAAGCGCACACACATAGAGATAATAACCGCACTTTCAGTGAAATTACTCTGCTTTGAAGGAGGCTTCAATGTATTTACAATATATCCCACACAACTTTACAACAAATCTTACAACTTTTCACTGACCTCTCATTTCCTGCACCATGGGAGGCAGCAACTCTGGGGGAAATGAAGAAATACAGAATTATGAATTATACATATATATATATATATGTGTGTGTGTGTGGGTGTGTGCGCGTGTGCGCGTAAGTACAAATTTTCTAGAAACCATAGGCATAGTAAAGCAACCAAAATGGTTGGTGAGGTTCCCAAGCAACATACCTTAGCACTGCTGTTAGTTGGCTTCCGATTCTGAACATTGTTGTATGGAGATTGCTCAGCCGGCATGCCTGGAACCCTGCCTCCGTTGTTCCTCTCTTCTCGCACCTTATTAAAAATGTGAGTATAACCATCAGCTGATGCCGGGTTACTCTCATCCCAGTCACCAAATTTTGGAACAGCTGCACCTTTTTCAGGCTGTGACACCAGAAACCGATTATTGGCAAAAAGCTTAAATAAAGTAACAATTTTTTTTTTAATATATTTGGATCAGTTTTTCTCACGAGGAGTCATCAGACGGGAAAAACAGAAAAAAGCGGATATAAAAGTAAAAGTTCATGCAATCAAATCCAAAGCCAAGCAAGGCAGGCATAATGCATTTATCATTATCAAGTGTGACAAACAAATTCGAGTAAATGAAAAATTTTCCCGCTAGATGAGAACACGATAGAAGATAGAGAAGGGTTTTAGGAGGCAAGCACCATGTAGGCTGTCAATCATAAATACTTCCAAGTTGTAGATAAGCCATGAATATGCTATGCTTTAGGTTTGACCTTTTTAGGAAAAAGAAGAAAAAGAAAAAGGACGAAAATTGTTAAGAAACACGTAATAAGAAAGAAATAGAAGGGATTCTTCTAGACCACCAGCAGATCCACAACACATTTATTTTCAAGTTTATGCTATTTATGATAAAATAAAGTGAAAGGAAGAGGAAAGATAATTTACGCTTTCATCGCCTCTAAAACTTGGCCTCATTCTGGATCTCCCAGGAGTACCCTGGCTGCCATCGTATGAAGTCTTTACTTCCCATGCAGGTGATGCCATGCTACCTCTCCCTGTGACCTGTGGCTGGTGATGGAGTGGCAATTTATCTATGCTGTTTTCAGATCCAATACTTGGTCTTGTAGGTCGTTTTTGGGCTTCACCGGAACTTACTCCATGACCAAAACGCGAAGGTGTAGTGTCACAAGAAGCTCTGCGGTTGACATCGTCAGGACGTCCGGAGATTCAGCATATTGCCTGAGGTCACCTTCTTCCCTGCTCCTTCGGCGTTCATGTGACCTTCTAGCAGGTCCGTGTCCTAATGTTTCATCCATTTCTGGTCTTGCTCTCGAAGCAGGATGACCTCCAGTTGGAGCTACAGAATTTTGACGTAAGTCTGGGCTCTCTTGGGGACCATTCGGGTTTCCAATCTTTCCTCCGCTGCGACCCTTACGAGCCTTTTCAAAATAAACTGTGTAGGGAACATTCTCTTCACTCTCCCAATCGCCAAACTTGGGTACATGAGAACTTTGCTGCAATGGTGAGAAAAGCTTGCTATCAGATAAAACATAAACAGAATTCTCTTTATCACTAATGCGGACAAATATTAGCAGATCATAGATGGAGCAAAAATAATTCCAAGATCCTTACACCTAAAGAAGGTTCAAAATACGAAAGCCAGAAAGATTTTCCACAAAGATCAAATTTTATCACCTCAAAAGGAATCACACACGCAATGAATTTGTGACAATAGACGATACAAGTTTTATTGACTTCCGAACAAACATAAAGACGAACATGCATATAACTTAAAGTTCATCGAGAATTATATCTGGCCAAAACACATTCAAAAGTGGCATTAATCCTTCTAAAATGAACTCTATTGCACTACAATTAAACCTTCTCATAAGAAAAATAAGCCAATACATTAAACATTCTCTCTTCACACTGCTTAAAAGCTTGCCTCCGTTGAATTGCTCAAAATTGTTTCAACCTTTTTAATATCAATTGAAGAGGGAGGCAGAAAAGACGCTATTCTTGCTAGAAGTAAATAAGAGAAAAAGGTTTTCTTTATGGCTCAGTGTGATCAATTGTATTATAATTATTGCTTTTACTTTATTCAATCAATTTCAAATCTAGCTAGCCCATTCTTTTCATGGAACTTTAGGTTGAAAAGAAATACAAGGTCAGCCAATTCACCTTCCATTGGACAATTCATTTCGGAATAGTCAGGAAACCGAGTGAGCACTACAGAAAGTTACCATTCTAATATGAGCTTAACTAAGGATGAAATAGAGGGCACTTATGCATGAGAAGAGATAATCTAAATATGCTCCTTTATCATAGATGCACAAATGATGACTATTTGGTTGCAAAATACTTTTAGTTAAAAAAAGATTGCACAGCTCAGGGAGATAAGAATATGAAAGTGAATAGAAGACAGAAACTGCACATAAATCTAAATTCCAAACCATGAAACTTCCGATAAATATTTATTCTGCTTAGATAAGAGGTGATAGCCAACAATCGTGAGGTTAAGAGTTCGAATCATGGTTCCAGTGATGAGGGTTCGATCCCTGGCAATCTCTAATACCAAAAAATAATAATAATGCACTTGGCCATTGACCAAAATCCAAAGGCTTCTTTAGCTGTTCTGATTACAACAAGCAGTCGGAAGTGATATTCAAGCTCCTTCCACATGTGAAAGCTAAACTCTAAAACAAGAAAGTACCTCTCAAAACATATTAATTACCTCTTAATTTTGAACATCAATTTTGTCCTATCAAAGCTAGCTAAGAAGAAAAATTCAGATCTTGGGCAAAAGGGCTCCTAAGAGGTCATTTGCACTACATAACCGAAACAACAAAACACCCTATTTGAAATGCAAGTAATTGCCATCAACTAAATGCAACTTCGTAAACAGCACGTGTTTAATCGATGAAAAGAACTCGGAAATCAAACCAATATGCTCGAGTCCTCTTAATTCACAACAATAATTTTGTTCAGATAAAAACAATGAACCCAAGTAAAAGATAAACGCTTTAGTATAGGAAGTAGCATGTCAGCTATACAAAATTCAATACGCAATCCCTATGTCACACCATACATATCTGTAAATCTTACCTAATATTTGTCAGATGAATCCATTGATACACTAAGCGCTCACATGATCAACGTAATCCATTGAAACACACACACATACAAAGTCTCATTCAAATTGTTCATGTTCTCAACTTATCCATATTCTTTCTGAATTCGTAGTCATTCTACATTGGCTCTTCACAAGCAAACCCCTCTAGCAATCAAGAAGGAACTTCAAAATTTTATATCGTGAATTTTATCCATCTTATTTATTCTATTTAATCCACAATGTTGGATGCTTTAATTTTTCCATTATCAAAATAAACAAAACAAAAATTATAAGGCAATTTGATCTATAGTTTGGAAACAATACAACAGAAACCCAGATCATCAAAACAAGCTAATCATGTGACGTATAAGGTCATCCTAAAATAAACCGGTTAAGAGTCAACATAAATAGAAGACCCAAAATCTCAATCATCCAAAGCTTATTTCAATAGTAATAATGATGATAATGATAATAATAAAAGAAATAATATTCACAATACAAAATCTCAAATATATCATGTTAAAAACAATTATAGAACTAAAAAAACACACAATCTTGCTTATCTCTCTTGTAAAACAAAAACTGACATAACAGAAGCCCAGAATTCCGTAATTCTCATCTTTCCTTTTGTCTTTTGCAATTTCTTAGGAGACAAACAGAATAATAAGGTAAACTAGACCAAAACCAATAAAACAATATAGGAACCGAGGAAAAAAAAGATATAAAGATAAAAACTTACTGCCATTTCTTTCTTCAGCAAACTTGAAAAAGGAAACCCAGATCCCCAAAAGAAATAAAAAATTCAGCTTTTTTGTTATCAAACAAAACCCAGAACCCTTCAACCGAAATTCAAAGCTAAAAAGAGAAAGAGCGAGAGAAGAGAGATGAAGAGAACTTTAGTGAGAGAAAGAGAATTCAGATTGGAAAAATAAAATAAAAGAAAAGAAAGAAGGAAAGAGGTTTATCAACCATTGACCGGCACTCCGGTAATGTTTGACCGTTCTCACTCTGTAAAAATCTCTGTTTGTGGACATTTTCATATGTCTATCTCAAACCCAAAGTCTGCCATATGTCTTCGAAGCTTGGATTTTATTTATTTACTTTTAATTATTAGTAATCAAATTTTTGTCGCAGTTAAACTTCCACTCCGATTCCATCGTTCCCCAATCCCCGCCCCATCCATTCACTGCTATTGTTGGGGATTGAAAGGAATATAAATTGGGGCTGAGGATAGCAGTCCTTCTAACACTCCGCTGGCCTAACTGTTAAAAGTCTTCAATTTAACGCCGTTATTAATGGCGGCTGACTTGTCATAAAACCTGAGACTTCATCTTTCTCCATGGTTAATAATAATTTTTTTTTTCTTTGTCGGCTTCTGTTCAGACATTTCTGATGTCCTTCCCATTTTTTATGGTTTTTATTTTAATATTAAAATAGATTTTAATTTAAGCTTTTATTTGATGTTTTATAATAAGAAATGTCAAGTAATGTTTAATCAGATACAAAAAATTTATATAATTAATAAATAATTTTTATTTAATAAAAAATATATATTAAATATAATTTTTTAAAATAATAATTAATTAATACTCAAATGTATCTGTCCATAATTCATATTCATTTTCTTCAAGAAATTAAAAAAAAAAAAGGCATTTGTTGTCCACTTCTAGAACTAGAGTTTTTTTTTTTGATAATATATAAATTTAATAATTCATATATTTATATTATATTCATATATTTTATTATATCATAAACATATTTAAAATTTTTTTATATTTATATTAATTTTGATATATTTATAATTCATATTAAATAAATTTTAAAAATACATTCTTATCGTATTATATTTTTTAAATTTTATATGTATTATAATTATATAACTATATTAAATATTATCAAATCTAATAATATTATTTTAGGAAAACAATGATGCTTTGATTTGGAGGAGTATATTTGTAAATTATAAATGTGTTGACTCTTTGAGAGATTCTAATTATTAAAATAATTTGTTTTGAATATTCTTGATGATTTAATTATCAACTTTAACCAAAAATATAATAAAAAAATTTTGCCACTACACAATTTTTTTTAAGATTAAAAAAATATTAAACCTATGAGTGGATTAACAACTAATGCTTAAAACTCAATCTATTAGTTATGTTTCTTACTATTTACTACTACATATTTCAATGTTGAAGTTAGTAATAAATTCATTGTTAGCTGCAATTAATTTACATCTAAAGTCTCTAATAATAGCTATAACTAGAAATGTGTGTTTTTAATGATATAAATCAATTATCTATGCATTGTAAATAGTTAAATTTTACGTTAATACTTTTAAAATGAATATTATTTTAATTATTAATATTATTTTTTATTTTAATTTAAAAAATATAAAAATTAAATCACATTGCACCCACAGCTTCATGTTGTGAACCTCTTGATTAACTCAAATAAATACTCCTATAATCTTTTTATTTTTATTTATTTATTTATTATTATTATTTGTCAATTAGAAAACGGAAAAAGAAAAAAAAAACCCAAAAAGGTTGATGAATTTTCTTTAAAAGCTATTACTTGAATAATTTATTATTTTTTATTATTTTAAAAAATATTGGCAAAATACAGCTGCTGTTTGAAATTTGACGTAGGCGGGGAGGTATGGAGAAGTATTCAAAAGCGTCGCCATTAAAATGAAAAAATGCATGATTTTAATATGGCAAATATATATTTTTTAACATTTTGTGTAAAAATATATACAAAATATATAGATTTGGAATGGTTTGGAACTTGGAAATTTTGCTAATAAAGGTTTAAATGAATAAAATTAGACTTTGGAATAGTGTCAATGCTAGTATGCTGGTGTCATAATTTAAATTAATAATTAATTAATTAATTACTTGGACTTTAAAATAAATTATTTTTATATTATAGGTATTCGTTAAGCTTTGTCTCTTTACTTAATTTTTTTAATAATTTTTTAAGATTATATTCTTTTTATAGTATTGATTTTGACGCATTTCAAGTTTTATTTTTGAAAAATAATTTTCATTAAAATCAAATCCTAAAAAAATAAAATTCATTTCCTTAGTTTTTGGAAACTAATAGATACATCTTAAATACATATAAAGTGCATAAATATGTGAGAAAATATCTCATTTATTGTTAACAAATTTTAAAAATTTTATAAATAAACTTAGTATAGTGACACATACCTATATAATATATTAAAAACCAAAATTATTATTTTTAAAAAGATGAAATATGTGATATTTTCCTAATTCCAATTGCATAATTACAAAAATATTATATTTTCGATATATCAAAAATAATTCTCTCTCTCTCTCTCTCTCTCTCTCTATATATATATATATATGTATATAGCTCACTATTATAATGATTACATTACTCTCAAAAAATTTGACAATTTAATTCTTAGGTTACAAAATAAGAAAGTTGTAATGAAATCAAATTGTTTGTTTAATAATTATATATATATATATATATATATATATTTTAAAAGCAAGGTGTTGGCTTGATGTAAAATGCGATTAAGATTTCAGACTATACAACAACCAGAAAAAAAACAAAAAAAAAATCATATTTAGAATACAAAGCAAAAAAACTTTATTACATGATCAATGACTTTAAAGACGCTTGTCCTTATTTAATAATAAGGACATTTCCATAAAGATTGAAGAATAAAAAGACTGTCGTGCGAGTTTTGGGTTCTCATATTAACGTTCTCACTTCTGCCTAAACAAAAGTGGAAACTTGAAGGTTGGTTTGGTTCTATTGCCATAATTCAAAGATTAGTAGTTACTTTTTGTGTGTGTGCGTGTTATGGGCCAGTTAGTGAGTGGGGGAACCCTTTAATTATTTAATTTAAAAAAATTATAATAATTATACATTTAAATTTTTTTATATTAAATTAATTATTTTTTATAAAATTTTAAAAAATAATTTAATAATTATATATTTTTAAAAAATCTTAATGGATACTTATAAAATCCAGTTAAATATTTTTTTCTTATGTTATTACTGTTATTTTTCTCCATATGACTTGTGATTTTAGGATTTCTGGCTTGCCCATAATACAAGTAAAGACTTTTTAATCTTCAAAAATTTGTTAAATAAAATCAACACTGACAAAGAAAAGAAGTAATGATACTTCCTTTTTCCCCAGAAACCCAAATGATTGAAATTCCACTGCTGCTAAAATGGAAAATCTAAAAAAAATAAAAAATAAATTAAAATAGTAAAGCAAACCTTATGGACAAAACATCCCTTATTTTTTTTATTTAATTCAATGGAGCAAACTTAGGTTTCAGTCGGATTCCATCTCACTTTTGATAAGATAGATAAAATCTTGAAGATATATGAAGTCATTCCATCTTGCCATAGGTCTCAAATTCCACCAGAGCAAAATCAAGTTTCTTGTTTTAATTAACGAAAACATATAATAAATTTTATTATTATATGATAGTTATATGAATAAATATAAAACAAATATGGTTTAAATTATATAATATTTATAAATTACTATGAATTAATTAAAAATAAATAGTTACATGAATAATAAAAATAAATACAAAAATATTATTTGATATATTTTATTAATTTTTAATTATTTATTAGTAAAACTATTATTTGAGATAATTATAATTTTAATAAATTTTGATAATTTATTCATTTTATAAATATCAAATGAATAAAATTTTTATTTTATATAGGCACATTTTAATTTAATATCTTTAATAGTAATTTTTTTACAATAATTTATTTCATTGCTACCGTTATATTTAAATCTAAACGCATATTCTAAAATTAATTTTAATCTCACTGCTACAATAATTAATTTTACTATTATTACTTTTTTTTAATCTCGTTGAAACCTATCTAAGTGAACCCTTGTGTTCATTTTGTACTAATTTTGACCATTTGATGCACTACCTTTCATCTAATTGAAATCTTTGAAGAGTATAAAATTTTAACTTTTACGATTAAAAATTTGATTTCATAATTTAAATAAAAAATTAAAAAAATAGTACATTAATTTGAACAGTGAATTTTTTAGTAAAATAATTTTATTATTTTATATTTTTATTTTTTAACATTTTAATTCTTCATAATAATATTAACCGCTTAAAAATTTTTAAATTTCGTGTATTTTTAATCCAGAATATTTCAATAACAATACTTAACCAGTCCTTGCTTTCTCCCTTCCTCCTCCGCTTCGCCGTTCTTGATAATACAACTCCTTGCTCATCTTTTGTCTCTTCCTCTTACCCTAACTTCTTTTCTTTCTCAGATTCACCCTCCCGTTTCTGTCACCCAGTTTGTTAGATCAAAAGTATTTTCTACTCTAAAAGTTCGTAGCAACGAAGATTTTAAATACAATTGTGTATATATTTTTTAATTGTATCATATTTATTATAATTATAAATATAATAAATATTATTATAATTAATTATAATATATATTAAAAATAAAAAAATAAAATAATATTTATATAATTATATTACATTGCCCCCTTCTTAAATTGTAATCCCCAATCAGATGTCATACCCAAAACCCACCACAACCTAAGAAAACCAAAGCCGAAATGTCAAGTTTAAAAAACCATACGGATGCTTTTAATTAAAAAAAAAAAAGTATGGATATAGTGTATGACAGAGCACCGCAACAGTTTCATTCAATTATCAAATGCCATCCATCCGTGTTATTACAAAACTGAAAAGTGCCATAGAAGCTCCCTTGCTTGCCATTTACAAGTCACACAACAAGACAATCATCTAACGCACTATCAAACACTGCCTTACCATAACTTCTGATTAGCCTATCAAAATGTCTTCCTTTCATGCCTTCCTAATTGCCTTTTTGAGCATCCAGTTTTTAAGTTTCTAACTTTTTGTTACTGCTCTTTTTTTTAACCCTCCTAAGAAAGCAAGCCGATTAGTTGATCATACTCCACTAATCCCTTATCTTAGATTTAATTTAAACTCAGCATGTGAAAGGAAAAAGAAAACAGTAAGTTTCTTGCTTTCTTCTTGCTAAATGTACAGATCTTTAGCCTTAATCCCTCATTTTCCAAAGATAAAACCTACTTTACTGATGTTGGTTTTTTGAGTTTTTTTTTTCTTTTTTTTTTTTGTGGAAAAATTAAAGCCAGCTATCAAAACCAAAGATTCTTAGTAGTTTCCTGCTGAATTTTTCATCATTTTTCTCCCTTTTATCTGATGAAGATTGTTAGGCATTGAGTCAAAATCAAGTCTTTTTTTTTTTTGAGAGTTATTAGCTAGGATGATTCAGCTATTGTTTCTGGTTCTTTTTGCTGAGAGCGTTGTCGCTTTCCTTCTATTGGTAAAGATTGGGCCTCTGAGAGAGCTTGTCATAAAGAGTTTAGATCAGTTAAAGATGGGGAAAGGTCCAGCTACTATGAAAACCATTGCTGGTACCATGTCTGTGATTCTTTTATCAAGTCTCATGAGCATTGTCAAGATCCAGAACAAGGGTGCAAAGCTCGGCACCATGTCACCAATGGATCAGGTTCTTTGGAGAACACACTTGCTTGAGGCTTCACTCATGGGTATGACTTTGTTCCTGTTTATGGGTCATTTTGGGTTGTGGATCTATCTGTTAGCATTTCTGCTGAGTTTTTCATTCTTGCTTTGTTTGGCTGCACTCCGCTACGGGTATATTCAATTTTTTTAGTTTTTTTTTTTTTTTTACGTATTTGATTAGTCTTTGGAACGTGTACTAAAATGTGTCCGGACATAGTTACCGAAAGAAAAATGGAGTCAGAGCAAAATAGTTGTTTGGTTAGTATCGGTATGCCATAAAGGAAAGTGCTTTCTGACTAATAGTTATAGTAGGATACCTTTCCTTTTAAGATTGTGCTTTCAAATATTAACCATGTTCAGTTATTTTATGTGTTCTATGAATTTCCCAAGCCTTAGATTGGGCTAACAGAACTTGTTAATGTTTTTTTTTTTTTGGGTGCTAAACTATAGTGTTAACTTTATATAGGCAATAGGAGGTTAAATTATAAAGGGAAAGGTAACTTCTTGAAAAGGGCTAACGTATGATTGCATATCAGTTGAGCAATGGTGGCAGTGAATTAATGTCAATGGTTCAAGCATCTTTACACATATTAGTTTCAAGGAACTTTTTTCTTATAGGCAACAAATTTATTGGTAAATAGTTGAACTTTATACACAAGGAGTATATAATAGAGCTGTGAAAGAAAAGAAAATAGATGACAAACCGAAAATTAAAATTATAGGAAATAATTCGTAAACTCTAATGAACTCTAGAAAGACTCAGAAACTGAAGATGTAGAAACTAGGAGAACAAACTAATCAGCTGAAGGCCAATGCAGAGTGTATAGGCGAGACTAACCTTACGTGGTTAGCCTACTGACCATGTAAGTGTATTAACGGAAAATGAAATCTAGTACTTATGCTATAAACTAACATATTTCCCGTTTACCTACTGCCCCGTCATCAAGTCAATTTTTTCTTGGAGAAATTACGATTGCTTCATTCTTTTAAAATGATTTTTGGTCAACGGTACTTCAAGAGAGTTGAAGTCTTAACTCAACACTGTATGGAAAGTTTCTCAACTGGGATTTCATGTTGTGAGGTTATATAACTATGCCACGGTGGCACAACCTTAACTATTTTCTGTCGTCAGCACTGTGCCTGTTTTAATGTAATAAATTTTTAGATAAATTTTCTTTAAGCAGCTTTTCAAGGATGCCAGTGTATCATTCATGGTTATGGTTTTGGCTGACTTGAATATTAAGTGATGGTAAAATATTTTAGATATCGATGCACGATGCATCATTTAGTGCACAAGGTATATATCTTTTGGAGCTTGTGCTAAAAAATTGTCTATTTGGCTGATTAGGTTGTTTTGGCAAATGAAATATATTTTTGTATTCTATAGTTGGAGATGGGAATTTGAACTCAAGACCTTCCTTTGGGGTTTAGTTGCTACTACCATCAGGCGATTGCATTGGCCTCTTTAATTCTTATATTTTGTCAACAGTTCTCGCTAAAGTTTGTCATTTCAATCTTATTTAATTCCTTCTTGTCTTTCTCGCTTGTGCCTCTGCAGTTTTCACCCAATATGCAGCGACAACTAATATAGACTTAACACAATTATCAATTAGTATGCTATAGAAATAACAAGCTTTTGTCAGAACTACTTAAATTTGAGTTTGTGGCCAAAGCTCTGACCCAATACCCACAGTTTAACTATTGGGAAGCCATAGCCTACTGCATCTGTCGATTTAAGGGCTTGGAGTGGATTTGAATCTTATACAGGTTCATTGCAAAAATGAGACCAAATGCTGAAGATGTTTGGCACGTCGTTCTTCAAATTTTCTGTTCAATTTCATGGAACTTCCACAAAAAGGCTGTCTATGAATGGACTCTCACTAACCAATCCAAATACGTGCATTGTTTTGAGATGTTCGATGATACCTTGTTTCTCATTGCTTTTGCACTTGTTTAGCGCCTGGCTGAGTGGTTAAATCATACAGATGCATCATTTTGACTTGTCCAAAATTTGGGAATATGAAGATGTGTCAATGGATCACCATTCGGAGCTTCCTTGTCTTAATGTTATTGAATTTAAGCTTCTCCTCTATTATTATGCATCACTCAAATTTTCGGCATGGTACATATTTCAGTGCAAGTGATTTGACCGAAAAATTTTGAGGATTTTTAAAAGTTGAATCTTTTCCATGGTCGACTGTGAAAATTTTGGTTCTATGTTATTGGTGATCTGGAAAAATATCGAGTGAATGATTGTTCTATTTCTAGCTCTCTCTTTTATTGCTGCTGTGCATGTGTTGATAGTTTGAACTTTGATGTTGCAGGTTTTACCCTATTTCTTGGGTTCATAATTGACCGTATCCACCATTATATTAAAAAACTTTTTGGGTTGAGGAGTAGTGTGGGATCTTCGAAAGAGGAAGTTGAACGACTTCGGAAAGAGAGAACGCAGCTAAAAGAAAAGGACGAAAAAGTTTCCGAGGAGATAAAACAACTGAAACAAGAAATTTCAACTCTGTCAGAGAATTTGAAGAAGCTTAAGCTGGAATCCGAACAGAAAGACAAGAAGATTGAAACTGCTGAAGCACATGTTGCTTCCCTCCAGAAACAATCTGCTGATTTGCTACTCGAGTACGATCGCTTACTAGAAGATAATCAAAATCTTCAGAATCAAGCTCTAGGATACTAGAGTTGAGGAACATTTTTGGAGTAGTCAAAGAAAGAGAATTTTCCGGGTACTCATCATCGTCACTGTCTCTTAATGAGGTAAAAGGGGCCTTTGCAGTGGGGGAAAAAGTAGCTTTGCTGGTACACTGTTGAAAATTTTGTAATTGTCTTGAATTTGAATCTAGAATTGATCAGTTTTTTCATCCTTCTAGTGTTTTGGAATGGTTGAAACTTTTCTTTTATAGTTATTTTTTTTTTCTTCCCCAACTAAAAGATCATTGAACTCAGAGGAACAACAACATTTCATCATAAAACCATGCAGTAACCTGTCGAAACACAAACATGCCAACAAGATTTAAGGGGTCGAAACATCTTCATGACAAAGCCTTGGTTCCTCATGAGATCAGCAGCGGTGAAATTGAAAAAAGAAAAGGCCAACAACTTTTCATGATTGTATAGAGCAGCTACTTCATCCTACAAGTACCCCATGGCTAAGTAGTTTGAAACCAACGCATGGATTCCCATGTTATCTGGGATTTCTTTAACTCAAGGACATCATTATTTGCTTCCTGTCATCTCCTCAATTGACGACTTTCTATGATTTCATTGTTCATATAATCTATTAGGTTTATAAGCTTCTTCTACAAGTCCTGCACGAGCTGACAAGTGCAGCAAGAGTTGCATGATTTGGTTAACGCGTGTGTACATGAAGTAATGTATAAGGTGGGAAAGAGGACAGACAGGTTCTAGACTTCTATAATTAAACTGGTCTTGGAATTGGATGGATGTGAAAAGTGAAAAATGGTAATAAGAAATAAACACGCCGTCTGTGGGAATCGAACCCACGACCACATGGTTAAAAGCCATGCGCTCTACCGGCTGAGCTAAGACGGCTTGTTGTTTGTGTTGCGCTTGGTTCCTTAATCTCATAGGTAGATTTTTTTTTTCCCCCAATCACAACAGAGCTGAATCTTGCAGAGCTGCGGTAACTGCGACTTCTCCAGCAATGGTCGAAATCTAAGAAGCTTATGACTCCGAATCCTCCAAGCTACCAGACAATGCTAGTAAAGCACCACCTCAAACTGAATCTGAAATGCTCCAACAAATTCACTTTTTCCATCACTGTCGACTCCGCTTCCCATTGCCTCCGCTCTCCAAGCACGTCTCCACAATTGCGGATCGACCACCGCCGACGATATTTTTGTGTAGAACGATAACGTCGCGGTCGATGAGAGGTTGGTGTCACTTTTTGGCGGGAAAACTAAGTGTGGCAGTTGTGAAGGGTGACAGTGAGAGAGTTACCGTGGAGGAAGCATAGGAATGCGTAGATGAATGTTGGTGGTGGAGATAACAGCGGAGAAGGTGTTTGTGAACGGTCGGAGGGAAGAAGGGTCGATTTGGAATGAGATTATGCCGGCAGGTACTGTTGTGAAGATTGCCATTTTCTCACACGTTATACGGTAACACAAAAAATTTTAAAAAATTTAATAATTTATATCTTATTTATATTTTCAAACTACATATAAATAAATATATATATATATATAACACATTTATATTAAAATTTTAATAAATTTAATAATTTGTTTTCAAGTTATATAAAATATTTTGTAAAGAAACTAAGTATTTTGTTTTAAAAATATATTAGTATCATGTTGTATAATTTGATATTATGATTTATTCTGATTTATTTATATTTTTTAATTAAATTAATATTTAATTAATTTGTAATTGTATATATTCTTTGGACGAAAATTTGGAAAAATACCTACAATTTTAAGACCTTCGTTTTTTATGATCTATATATGTATGTATGAAGGCACTGGGCCAAAGCGAAGCTTTAGGTGGTTAAGCCCATCCAAATCAATGGGTCCAGATTATGGACTCCAAAGATCACCATGAAACTCTGTTGAAGACACTTCCAGAAGACGTTGGAAGTTGAAAACAAACTAGCGGACGATGATCAATAATACAAAGAGAAAGAAGGAAGGAAAAAAAAAAAAAAACTCTACCCATCGCAACAAAGCGTCCAGAGGTAAAAGAAGAAACGCTAAAAAGAGAAAGAGAGATTGATATTCGATGTCTGGTGATAACAAAGACAAGCCAAGAACAATCCACGTATTCTGTCCTTCGGTATCGAAGCTGGTTCGGTTCGTGGCATGGGATGGCCAGAAACTGGACCTGGGGTCGATAGCTCGAACGTTCGGGCTAGACCCATCGACGGTTAAGCTCAATGGGCACTTCATAAGCAGAGGGGTGGATCTTGTTTCTCCTTCTGTGACGTGGAGGTCGCTGCTTTCTTTCTTCTCTTCCAAAGGCTTGTCTACTGGGACTGATGGTGATGATAAAGGCGCTCTCATCGTTGACGGCAAGCTTTGCAAAGTTGGGACTAAGAGTAAGTATTACTCTAAAGTTTTACCGTGTTTGTTTTCTTTCTGTTTTTGGAAATTTCTGATTGGTTCTGTGGGAAAGTGTGGGAAAATCAGGACTTCCGATCTTTTTTTGAAGAGGGAGAGTGTTTTTTATTTTTTTCCCCTTTTTAGGAGCACATGAACCTCAAGATAGTGTTAATGGGAGTCGATATTTAGATGGAGAATCTGGAGTAAAGGATGTTGGAATTACTTCAAAGCTACAGCTTAATGAAATTTACTCGCTCAAGAACAAAAAGTCAAGGGATAGCAGTTCATCATTAGGTAAAATATAGATCATGCATCATGAACATTACTCTTTTTTTCTTTTAGTAAAAAAAAAAAAAAAAAAAAAAAAGGGGAATTGCTTGTTCACCCTCTAACTGAGATTGAGTCTTGGCTTACAGGATCCAATGATGGAGGCAGTCGTCCAGTTTCAGAATGGAATAATGGTGGGATCGGCTTCAAAAGGAAGAGTTTGATAGACAATGTCAACTTACTCAAGAAATTAAAGATTAATGAGACTAATTCAGGTTTTTGTTTCAAAATCATTTTATGATTGAAACAGTCACCACCAGATCTTTTTACTACTGAATATCATTAACTTTGAGATAATTCCTTTCCTCAACTGATGCTTTTGGTGGCTTTCCTAATTATAGATTTTAAAGGAAGAGAGAACGGTAACTCTAGCAATCTTTCGAGCACAGCTTTTAAATGCAGTTATTCGAGTGGCACTGTGAAGAGGCTGAGAGAAGATGAAGTGATTGTAGGTGCATCTTGCAAGAGGATCAGTTCTGGTTGATTCCCCAAGCCAAGCACCAAATGCCAACTTTGTAGATGAGAGAGTGAAGGTTCGATTCTTGTAAGTTTTAAAGATGCAAATTCAGGTTTTGATTGGATTCATCTTTTTCCACAATAAAGATGAAGCTCTTTTCTGTAAATCTCTGCATGATGGAAATTATTAAAGTAATGATATAGTCCTTAATTATGAATGGTTTTATTTTTAAGTTGAGCCTCAAGCTAATAAAGGGGTTTAACTGAACTGAGTTCAAGGTATAAAAAAATTCGAGATCAACTTAAAATTCAAGTTGATTAAATTTTAATTTTAAAGTTAAAGCTCAATTCGCAATTTCCTTAGAAAAAAATGATTTCAATTCTCATATTTAATTTTAAATTCAATTATTTATATTTAGCTTGAATTGAGATTTTTAATACTAATTAAAAATAAAAAATTTAATTAGAGTTGTAAGTTACTTGAGTCGAGTATTAAAATATTTAAATTCAGCTTACTTGATAATTTGAGCTTAACTCGATAATGGTCAAATTAAGTTTAATTTTTTTTTAACTAAATCTGAGTAACTTACAAAAACAGTGTAAACGGTACACGCTAAGCAGTACTGAGCTAAGATCATGTTATACATATTCCTAGGACGCTGGAAGAAAATTACAAAGCCCCTCATACGGTGAAAAATAAGATGGTTCGAAAGGAACAGAACTTGGATCCATATCAAAGAGACACTAGGTCTAATGCGATGCTAAGACAAGCTCTTATGAATCTTGAAGAATGAAATTAGTAAGGCTATATTATCATACTCCAGCAACCTGAGGAACAGCCTCTAGAAATAGGGGAAAAAAATAGCAGACCTGCTAAATTAGAAACTTGATCGATTTCCTTTATCAAACCTGCAGATTTTCACAAACCCTTCCACCAAAGTAGCTTGAAACCCAATGACCTTGATCTTCACAGTTTCAGGAAAAATATATATCTTCAAAATTTCAGAAAGTAAAAGACAATGATCAATAGCTCAGAATGATACAAAATTGAGTTCCATGGGATCGTGGAAGAAGGTGATCTGTCATCACTGATTCAAGAGGTTCAGTATTCTTTCATTTTGCTCATATTGTACGCTGAAAACTTAGATATTTTTAAAAGTCACTAAACTATTGCCAACCCACAGTGAGTCCGGCTACTAGTATGACTTTAAATACTAATTTCGAGTTCATGAAGGATGATGAAGCTGGGGGTCAATGAGGAGGTTCCGATCGTCTACCTCTAAGCTTGGCCGAGAACTTTGATAGCAGCAGAGGTAGACAATCAGTTTTCTTTACAGCTGCAAGCAGAATAATGGAAGGCAAATATCAGTCAGACAGGAAGATGAGATAGTTGAACCATCAAATGCTGCAACCACAACATAAACACCGTTTGCCAGGCCTTATATAACGTAATTAAACAACCAGACTGCATAAAATTTGGTTTTTGGTCACCGCTGGTGATCGCCCTTTAATTACCTTTCCAACCAATATTCTTTCGGATATGACAGGGAGAAGAAATGTAATGAAGATGGATGCTTAGAAGATATATGACCATTGAAATTAATGTTATGATTTAAAACCATAACTAAAGAAGACAACATTCTCAAGAGAATTGATAATGACATATTTTATGAGATAAATTTACCTTTGTCTTTAAGAAATCTCTCGTACATTGTGCAATGATCCAAAATATAATGCAAACACCATGCATGTGATAGTGATAACATTGTAATGCATGCTAAAATCAGGACTTGTCAAAGGCGCAAGTAATACTTCTGTGTAAGACATTACAGGACATTTTTCCCGCACGGCAAATCAAGCTAGTATCAAATGAGAAGAAGAATACAAATTGATCATGTTTAGGACTAGAACTATCAAGAGGTTAATACCTGAAACCTTGACAACAATGGTGACTTTTTCAAAGAGTCACCTTTGAGAAAAAACTTGCTTGCATGGAAGTTGGGAAAGCTTATAATAGCTGATGGTATGTCAAATCCTCGATTAGCATCAGGAGGTATCCATCAACGTGTAAAAAACCCTATTCAGACATATCAAAACAGAGTATCAACTAATCAATAATACAATCAGAAGCAGAAATCATAGCAAAGTTTGCACCATCAAGCAAAAACCATATATTTTCTTTTTCCAGTTCAAATTGTTAATTTCATTCAAATAGATATCATTATCCAAAAGCAGAGGATGTCCAAGATTGATAGCAGTATATCAGGATAGCAACTAATTTTTCATTTTCTGCTGAAGCAGCAGTTTCTGAAATGAAAGGTTTTCTAACATTATAATTGAAAAAATATATAAGACAGCTAATAAGAAGAAATATTAAAGATTATATAATTTGAAGGTCATCATACGCATCCAGCTCAGGGAGTTAATTGTGGGTTGAGAATCTAGAGATTGGGATAGGTCTAGTTTTCAACATTCCATATAAAAAATGGAATTAGTAAATTGGTTTTTGTTCAAACATACAAACTTTTACAGACAAAGTCTGAATTTAGATTCATTGTTTTGTCAATATTAGATATGCTAGGAGTATTCAATTTGCTATCTTATATGGCTACTTTATCAGAAGTGGTTTTAACAAATTCACGCCTCAGTAAAAGAAAATAAATGGCGTTGATTGAATAGAATTTGTAAAACTAGATTAACTAACAGCTACATAAATATAATGAAAAGCACACCTTATCAAACTCTATGGTTAATGCAGCAATGTTCACTCTGCAAGGAACTTTCAGAACCACCTCCATCACACCAGGAGATGCTTTATCTTTGGAAGGTGAAACATGTATCTTCTCAATAATATCTGAAACAGACCCAGGTTGTTGATCAACAAACACTTGCAGAGAATGGAAATAGACCTTAACATACCAAGGGGCAACTTGAAAAACATCAACTCGAAAGTTCAATCCTTTCATCATCGGCATTAGCACCTATGAAGGCCTCACTGAATAGTGCAGATCAATAGCACCCCTCTCATTCCCACTTCCCATCAAGAACCTACTAGCATGTAAAGGTGCTTGTTGAGACAACCAAACTACAGGAACCTTCCAAGTAAGACCAAAATCAAATAGCTCAGATTTGCTGTATTTCTTGACTTGAAACTTGTACAAAATGGATGAGATCTAGCTATATAAACTTTTTTCTTCTATAAATATCCTGTCCGGCTTAGCGGACAACTCAAAGTTGGGATTATTCCAAAAATTCTCAGAGGTCAAACCATTTCTGCAGATTTCTCCTTTTCTTTATGTAGATGCTTCAGTTCAGCAACAAAGCCCCTGTCAAGCAGAAGATATACACTACTGGACTTCGCAAGAACACATCTTCCACTAAATTGTCTCCCAAAAATTGAACTAAGAGACCAGATTGGTTGAATATGTTTTTCTATAGCATGGGCCATACTGGCCCTTGGACTATTAGGCTGGACAACAACTGTAAGTGTCTGTTCTAATGTGATGCCTGAATCCATACCCTTTGAACCAGATCCAGTTGAGGTTAAATGCAACCGCCAAGAATAATAAAAACCTCTGTAAATTGATGGCCTATCCAGTAAAATGGCAATCCCGGCTGAAGTCCCCGCTTTGTCCTGACAAGGAAGCAACTTCAGCCATGGAGTTAGATTCTCTGTGCAAACAGCTTCACGGCGCAATGTACCATACCTCAGATTGCCTGAAGCTGGTAGAAAACTCTTGCAGTAGACTCCAGGAAGTTGATTGAGGCACAGAAAAGACCTGAGAGACCGTGTCTTAAATTCTTCCAGGAAGCATCAATGTGATGTTGTGGGACATCAAAGAGAGCCCATAACTCAATTTCAGGGGGGCTTTGCATTGCTGCTGGGTATGGGATCAAATCCACCTCAGCTTTCATAGTTCCAACGACCTCGTGTGAAAGACAGCTCCATTTCCTTGACTCAAAATTTCCAAACCTTTTCACAGACATTTATTGTCATGCACTGTTTTCAAACATTGCAAAGACTTATCTTGATTATTAATCATTTTATATTTTTGGCGCGAGGAAGTCCGTAGCCCTATACCCCCCCACCCCCCCCCCCAAAAAAAAAAGAATAATTGCCAATCTTTTAATATGTACAGCAAAGCTACTTATCTTAATTGTTAATTTCCTAAAATCTACATTCTACAACAAAGTTATTTATCAAAACTATTTTCTTTTCCTAACAGAGAGAGATACAAACTACTGCAACAAATAAAAAATTAGCGCATAACATTTTTCAGGTAAACTTAAAACGAAGTTTGTACTTCATGTCAGACATAACATTAACATTGTTGAAAAAGTTGGATGTTTCATAAAAACCATTTCACTCCCATGTATATTTATGAATGCGGAAAATAGTGAATTAATCATACCTTGAATAAGAAAATAGCAGAGATAGGTTTCAATGGTATTTTAAATTATATAGGTTAATATAAGGTTTTCCAAAAAAAAAAAAAGAAAAGGAACCTTCGATAACCATCTTAACTGACTCGAGCCAACCTAATAAAAGGTCCTCCTTGCAACATAGAATGTTTCAATATTTAGCTAATAAATGTATCAACTATCAAGAGGAAATGGAAGATTTCAATTCTTAGGGTTTTCTACCTTCTCTCTACGCTACCAATAGATTCGGACACTAAAAAACATGCACTGCTCTAACTCCATTTAAACAAAAGCAACATGAAAGAACATAAATAACTGGGGAAAAAAAGAACAAGATTTCTCAGTGAACCCAAAAGAAAAACAAAGTTAAAATAATAATAATAATAATAATAATAATAATAATAATAATAATAAAGGTACCAACTGAGAAATGGCTTTGGGACATAAGTGGTGGTGGCAGCCATTAGAGGTAGAAGGAGGGGCGGAGCTTTGAAAATGGAAATGAGCCAACTCTTTCTGATCTGGAAATGGCTTCAAGAGAAGTTCTTCACTGAATTCTTCTTGTTTTTTGGCCTTCTTCATTGAGCGATCCAGAGGCAATCCAACATTCCAAGAATTGATGAGTTCCTATAAGGAGTAGCAACAGAAGTTGCCTCTGAAGAAGGGCCATTACTGGGTTTTCTTAGCAAACTTAAAACTATACCATTTAGTGTAGCAAAATCCGCCATGGGAGCATCAGTCCACAGATCTTTAAAAAAGAAAAAAAAACCCCTGAATCCTGATCACCGAACTGAAGAGTGAAGCTGAAGAAAAAAAACCATTTTTCCCCTTTTAAATGCACTCTTCTTTGGGGCAATTAGAGATCGTGTGTTCGGCTCATGGATTGGGCTTTAAAAGCCCATTTAAATTGCAATGCCAATGAAAGGGGTTTTTTGGGGCCAGTCAAGGGAAGGTGTTGACTTACAAAATATAAGGGTTAAAATCTATCAATACCTAGGCTATATCGTTGCTCTTAACTAAGTTTATTGTGATGAGTCAAATAATATTTTAAAAAATTAATTAAAAAAATAAATTTAATTTAATAAAAAGTGTAAATATCATTTAACATATTTGTTATTAAAATTTATGCTTATTCGATTTAAAAAATATTCACTAGCTACATAATTTTTTAAAAAATTTTTTAATTTATTTTTTTAATCTAGTTAGCAAATTGTCACCTCATATTTCAGCTAACAAATGGTTTATTATTATTATTATTATTTGCAAAAGAAAGGGGGCTATCTATCTAGTTTAAAGGGCAAAAAATAAAAATGTTTCCATTTTCTAATGAAAAATAAATTCTTATGTATTTGTTGTCTTTTTGTAAATCAATCCAATGCATTTTTTTCCCTCATATATTAATTTGGCATTCTTTATGATTCCCAGCACTTGAAGAACAGTAATCATAGAACATATATTTGGCTCTTGCATCCTTTAAAGCTTTATGCTGAACAGGGTCTAGTTCCAAATATTGAGCCCCATTCCACCATAAGTTGGAGTTGTAGCATTGATCTTTGCTGGCAGTGCCCTGGAATTGGCAGCCGGCTACATCGAATCCTTGTAAACTGGCTATGAATGGTGCTTGGCTCCAATCGATTCTTCTTCCACCCGATGCCCAAGTTTCTCCGTTCCATATGCTTCCTTGAATCACTAGTTGTTGCGATGGATAACTTGTTCCAATGTTTGTGGCGTTTTTGAACACTCTTATGGGTGTATTGTCCACATAAAACCTAAAAAAAGCAAGAAACAAATAATTATCATATCATTTGAAATGAACAAAGGTCGGTTGTTTAACTAAATAGAGCCATTCACGAGTCTTGATGAGTTAGGCAAGTCGATTTATTTTCAAAGATCTGGATGGGCCGATAAGTGTATTTAGTTTTTTTTTTTCTTTTTTCTTTTTTCTAAATCTTAAGATAAATTCAATTTCTATCCTTCAAGCCTAATTCTTTTATGGTAAGAATGAATTGAGTTGTACAAAGATTTTCATAGCGAGCTTTGGAGAAGTAATTTATTTGTACAAAGATTTTCATAGCGACCTTTGGAGAAATAATTTATTTTTTATTCGGAATGATTTAATTTGATTTATGGACAACTTTATCTAAGACCATGAAGCATGGGTTAGTTTAGCTTACACTATTTGATGCTGATTCCAAAGAATTCCATAGGTATGAAAATCAACAGTGGGATCAAACCAGAGATGGAATCTTTGCTCTCTGCCTCCATTATCATTAGAAAACACATTTGTTTGCAGTGTAAAAGGTGGCCCATTGCTTCCCAAAAACTCAAAATCAAGCTCATCATGGTTCCCTCCTTGGTTATCTGGCTCCGATGTCAACTGCATTATGCCATCAACCCCACCAGAGGCAGATTTTGCATTAAAAAGACACACAGTGATAATGACTAATGAGTACATGTTAGAGCCATGAGAAAAAAGATAAGAGTTATATATACATAAAAAGCTACAACAACGCCTGAAAAATCCTTGTTTGGTAGCTTTATTTTCATCTGGAAAAGCCCTGAACCATATCCCACGTTGGATTGATACCCTGCCCCTGCATTATTTTCGGAAAAAATAAAACCATAATACCGTCCATTAGTCATTATTTATTCTTCAAAAAAAAAAAAACTCTCGTATTATATATATGCGTGAATTTGAGTGTGTGTTTACACATAACACTGGTATTTCATATACAGTGTCACGCTTGTTTTGTTTTTATGCGTAACATGCACTAGCACGCACACATGTTTACATGCGCATATTAATTTGATTTATTTAAATGTTATGATGTTAGCAGATCACCTGAAGTTTTATCCATGGAAAGCTGAATTTCTGTTCCCTGGTTTAGAGAAGTTACATGAGAGTTTCCCCATGTGACGTGATAATTCTCGAAGAAACTAACGTTAGCAGCTCTGCTTGCACATGCAAGAGCAGCAAGAAGAACGACAAATAACCTGTCAAAACCAATATTATTATTATTATTATTATTATTGCTTAAGAAAAAAATAACTATGATGAATAAGAAATTGGGAAAAGAAAAAAAAAAAAAAACCTCTTTTCCATATCTTTGACACTAAACAAGAAAGAAAATATGTAATTAAAGACATTTACATGATAAAACTGATGAGAAGTCGCTTATTTATAATGTTTCTTAGATTTTATTTTACGAAGATATGGGGTAAATCGTAATTCGAATTATTTGCCTGCCATAATTCAATTAATTGACCTTCCTCTCAAAATTGGTAGGTAGGTACTACTTTCCTTATTTTCCTCTCCATTGGTTATCAAATACAATTTTAATTATCATACATAAAAATTAATTTCATAACTTTTAAATGAGTCTTGAAAAATAATGAAAAAAAATTTAACTTAATTCGATAATTTTAAAATCGATAAAAAATATGATACATTTAAATAAAATAAATAAAAATATATTTAATAAATATATTATATATTTATTTAAAATTTTAATATATTTAATATTTTTTAATGACATAAAAAAAGAGAAATGAAAAGATATACGTACATAAATTACAAGTTTCCCGACCCACAGTTTTATGGTAAGAAAATATATATCTAACATCGTTTTTGGATACATATTTTACAAATAAACTTCCATATTTGGATAGTTACCATATTTAGAATCGGATCCATCAATATCCAACACGTACAAAGCGTTGACTTGTCTTCCAGTGTGGATAAGGATGAAATCCCAACCAATAACCAAATTATTATTATTATTATTATTATTATTATTTTAAAAATTTATATTAGATACTATAAATCTATACATTAAAAAATTCTTTCTTAAATCTATTTATAATCTATAAATATTTTTTAAAATAATATTATTTTTAAATTTATTTATAGATTAAATAATTCGATTAATTAATATTAGATTTAATTTAATTAAATTATTTTATAATTTCATTTATCTTAATTTGATTTATTGTTTATGTGATAAAATAATATTTTAATTTTAATTTAATTATAAATTTTAATTTATTATTTATTAATATTATTTTAAATAATTAAATAATATCTTTAATTTTAAAAAATACAAATTTTTGTTTTAATTATTTTAATCTTAATTTTTTTAAAAATTATTTTATCTAAATTATTTAATTATGATATAAAATTACATAAAAATATATCATTTAAAATTATAAATTTTAATAAATTTTATATAATTTAAAATTATTATTAATTAGTTATATTATAATAATATTTTTTTTTCATCACGTTCAAAAAAGTACGCATCGTACTCACAACTATCATCAAAGCAACGAAAGCGACTTTAGACCCAAAAAGAACAAAAAAAAAAAAAGCAAAGAAAACGACTCGCTAATTCTCCTTGATACTTTTCCAACTCATTCTCAACCGTCCAATTTCAAAACTACGGAATCTTAACCGTCCATTTAAACGATCACCATCCCAAAAGCCATATTCTCTTTAATGCATTGTAGCCCACATTCAACGATTCCCAATTCCCAAAACCCGGAATCCAAATCTTCGTCAAATCCAGTTCAATTCCGACGAGTCTCTTTTTCCTCATCGTCAGGCGAGTATTCAATCCCCCAAAACTCGCCCTCTGAGAACATCCACGTCACCGGACAGTGGAAACAATTTTTTTGTTCTAAATTATTACGGTACTGCCACTGCGTGAGAACCCTGCGAGCGTGAGTTGAGAAATTGGAGTCTACTCTAGTGGTCAACAATTTGTATATATAGCGTAAAACCAACGCTTTCTCTTCTATTTCAAAGCTCCCCCCTCGTCTTCTTCCCTCTGAATCGTCATTTTTAATTTTTCCAGACACGAGCACCAGAACGGAGTACCCCTAAAAGCTAAAAAAGAGCGGCGCAGCAAAAATGTCAGCAGCAGGAAGTGGGGGCGGCGCTGGTGGCGGCGGACAGGAGGAGGATAAGAAGCCGGCCGATCAATCTGCACACATTAACCTCAAAGTCAAGGGCCAGGTTTTATTTTTACGTCCCTTTTAGATCATCTCCTTTTGTTTTTCCTTTTTTTTTCCTCTTTATCGTTACATTCTTTTGTTGGCTCGTTCGTTGTAGGATGGCAATGAAGTTTTTTTCAGGATTAAGAGAAGCACGCAGCTGAGGAAACTGATGACTGCATATTGCGATAGGCAGTCTGTGGATTTGAGCTCGATTGCCTTCTTGTTTGATGGGCGGAGGCTCCGAGGAGAGCAGACTCCCGATGAGGTAAATCGCTTTACCTGTTTTCAAACGCTGTTTAGTTTTCTTGATATTTGATCCTGTTATTCAAGGTTCAAAAATGCTATATAAATATATACACAAAGTTTAAGCTGATAATATCAAAAACTGCTCTGAGAAATCTTAATCTACAATTTTTTTTAAAAAAAATATTGTGTATTCATCGTGGTTGTTGATTGTTAAAATGGTGATTTCAGAGATTAAAAGAAAAAAAAAGACATTTTGTTAAACATTGGGATGTCATTATCATCTTGCATGGGGCTATGTTTAAAGAAATTAGTATGATCTAATCCCAACTAGAAAATTTAAATACTTTACGGTTGAGTATGTAATCATAATCGTTATTTATTCAGTAGTTGGAATCTAGAAACTTAATTAATGTGTTTATATGCTCTTAACGTGTTCGGGAAATTAATATTGGGTTATTAAGTTCTTTTTTTTTTTGGGTACGAAGAAAGTCATAGCTTAGGGATAGGAAAGTATTGCGGATATTATGATTTGGAACTTCAGACTTGTCGAATATCAATTAGATGCAAAAACCAACTGAGCTAAATTTTGAGTTTGGGTATTAACATAATTACTAAACGGAGAAGTACTAAAAGTATAAATGGTCGGTTTATGGAATAATATTTGTTATGGTAGTTGAAGTTTAGGATATCTATGAGTGGGTTTATAAATATAGTTGTTTTGAAGAAAGCCATATTGAATTATTAACAATCACCAAAAGAAAAAAAGAAAAAAAAAAACTTAATTATAAAACAGACTAGTAGCAAACGTATAATTATTTGATTTATGGAATAATAATCTAATTGGATATAGTAGTTGGAATTTGGAAACTCGATGAGTGGGTTTATATGCTTTTAATTGTAGGTTTTTTTTTTTTTTTTTTTCCTTTTCAGGAAAGCAATAGTTACTAACTTAGCTACTAAATGAACAAGTAGTAAAATTATAAATTGCCATTTTATGGAATTATAATCTTTATTTGATATGGTAGTTGAAATTTAGAATCTTTGTGAGAGGGTTTATAAATTTACTTTGTGTGTATTAGCTGTAACTATTAACTTAATCAGTAAATTGGTGAAAAAAAACCTTGATAAATAAAACAGACAAGCAGCAAATGTATAAATTGCCTGTTTTGCGAGTAATATATAGTTGCTTGTGTGTTTGACAAAGCAGTATCTTACTTGCTTAATTACTAGATTGACCAAAAACGTAATTATTAGAAACTCAGTAAGTGAGTTTAAACACTTTTTCAGGAAAGAATATTAAGATAGTAACTTAATCACTAAAATTTACAAGTATCTAAGTTATAAATTTGCTCTTGAAGATTTTTAAAATTCTACCCTAATACAAGACTATTACCTCTCAATTGTGTTTTTCATGGTTACTTTTGGGCAACATGAATTAAAACAAATGCTCTGATAGAATGCAGGAGGGTGCTAATTGTAATGCCAGTTGTTTAAAAAATCATTGTAACGTATCCTTAGCTCATTTAAACGAATGTCTGTTAAAAGTATAGGTTTAAAATAAATGATTTATTGTAAATGCGCTCATGCTTTTATGAATCATAGAGTTGCATTACTTATATTATGTGTTTTCTGTCTGGTTGTTTTTTCTTATGGGGTTGGGTAGCTTGAGATGGAGGATGGAGATGAAATAGATGCAATGCTGCACCAGACTGGAGGGGGTGGGTTTAGAAGTCCATAGCACTGCTCTAATTGAACCATGTTTGAAATACACAAAGAAAAAGCTATGGGATTGGAGTGCAAAGACTTGGAGCAAAGTCGTAGTGGTAATTTTATATTTTGGTACTACATCTATGTAAATTAAAGACCTAGAGGCAACTTTTGGAACAGTGGCTTTGTTGATTGGCTATGCTAGTGGGTGATTTTCTTATGCATGAAGAAGAACATTTATTTGATGGACTGGCCTTTCGTTTTAATACTGAATGAAGAAGTATACCGATATAGTTCTTCAAATTTTGCAATGGCATTGTCAGTTTATTATGGTTTGCTAATCATATTCTTACGATTTTTTTTGGACTTTCAAAATTTTTCAAAAGTATTCAACATTTGTCCAACATATATATATATATATATATATATTCAAACATGGATAAACAGTATCAATTTTCAGATATAAAAATGCAAATTTATATTTATATCTATATCTGATATTAACCCTAAAACAGGCAGCATTGGTCACCGACCACATGATCAAATGTGCTTCGTTATGTTCATAAAATTTACATTAAAAATGAAGGGCTCCGATCTAATGTCTGATTAAGCCAATTGTGAAATTAAGTTGATTTTGATATCAAGAGTATTTCAAGCCGGACCTCATATTCCTTTTCTTTAGCCTTCTTAATCTCTATCAACTACAAACAATTAATCTTTTATAATCTACGAAAGGTATAATACAATCCCAAAGTAACATGTAAAAAAAGTCCGCATGAGGGACTCAATCAGAGTATTTCAAACCGGACCTCAAAAGCCTTTGAATGTCACACAGCATGAGGGACTCAAGCTGGCAATTGGAGCTTTTTGTTGTTCTTCCAACTGCAACCATCAAGAAAAGCATACAAATATAAAGATAAGATGATTCAGATTAATAGAAACAAGAATAACTTTGCATATCAAAATTTTACAGATTTTCACCTTTCAAAGTAATAGTAAAAAAAGTCAGCATAAAGAAGTGTCTGAACAATCCCAGAAATCCAAGCTGCAAGAGTCATAAAAAGAACCAATGAAGAAAAAAATATGCAAGAAACAACAGTCTAAAGAAGCACTCGAGAGAGTATAAAGGCAAGGTAAACAAGGGAAATGGACGAGAACCTGAGTATAGAACCCAAAAATGGTAAAATTGTCTAGAATTAGCTTTCATTCAGTATGATAAAGTTGGTCATCAATTTCAATCATTCATAAACAAAGGGATAACTTAAGGTACGGTAAAACAAATCTAACAATCCAGAATATACCTTCCAGAAGTTATTACACCACATATCCAATAAAAGCCCAAAGGGTATCAGATGAACATGCTGTGTTGCTTGTATTTAACCAAACATCACCAGGAAGATTTAATGATGTTTGCCAAGGTTAACTCCGTCACCCTGTCTAGTTAAGCAAGGCAGGGGAAAAGCTAGGTCTAGAGCCAAGGGAAGCAAGTCAGAAATTATGCAACCCCAAGTAGCTTGTTGAGGTACTACTACAGGTTTTTCTGGTACTAGACCAAGAGATGAAAATCATTAATTTTAAAGCAACAGATTGACCATTAGACATCAGCTCATATCATAGTAACAGTCTAAAATTTAACTCTTTTATGGTATTGACAAACAAAGAGGTCCTAGAAATCCTAACAATCAACAATAATAATTAAAAAAATTGATGTGAATTGAGCTTAAATAGATCATATTCTAATACTCGGCTATGTATCAATTAGGTGTAGAGGCTGCTTGGCAATTTTGGATATGACACGAGAATAACTAAAACACGATACAATACACCAATGTGCCAAAATCTATATAACATGAATTATTAATGTGTCAAGATTTATATAAAGATATAATCTTTAGACACAATTATGACATGTGAAAAAAACATAAGCACGACATGAATACATAAATTGATAGGCTCTAGAAACATCTGCAAAAAGATGAATTGCCAAAGTTGCTCACTTCTTCACCCATGTTTTGATGTTTAAAGGGGGAAGAAAAGAAAAAAGACGAAAGACCCTTTGCAGCCTTTCCAATTCAAGAGTTGAAAACTTAAATCAAAAAACCAATTCATGGGTGATGATGAATGTAGAGCATTCAATGTAATACATGCTCTAGGAGAGGAAGAGAGAAAGACTTACGTATCCAATGGACATAGTGTGGTTCAGTGAAGTATCTATAAATCCAGTTAAGAATGTATAATCCTCGATATGCACTGCAACATAAGAGAAAAACAAACAAGGAAATCTGTCGATTACACACATGCACATCAACTTACCTAAAGGAAAATTCACTGCTTTTAACATCTAGGAAGACATCAACAAGTAAATACCTTAACAAAAAATGCCTCATTTTATTTTATTCAAAATTTCATATTATAGTTATTGATGCATTTATTCCTGCTACCATATTGCATATTGTACTTCCAGACTTCAGTGCATTTGGAATCATATGCAGAACAACATCCTACAATTTCTATATTTAGTTTGCCAAAAAATCCTTCTCTTGCTTTCTTCAAAAGGCTATAACTCTCTAATTAAGGCCTATTATTCTTTTCTTTTAGTCCACTGAATCAAAAGACACCTAACCCTAAAGAAGAGTAACATTATCATATCATGGGCAGCAAAAATCCCAAGTCCTTGTCTCTTGAAGCTTCAATTCTGAACCTTCATAGGGTTGGAGAAATTAGAAACTCAAAAAGATACCAAACTTCCTTGTGTCCTAAACAACGCCAAAAACTACTTATGAATCCAAAATTTTGATGTAAAGGAAAGCCCAAAATTTTGCTACTGAGACTGTTAACTGAAAAGTTCCTAGCTCAACTTCAAACTACAGATTGCTAAATGAAAAGAAATGATGCTTAACATATGATTAAAAGTTCAAACATAACGCAGAACCAATTGAAGAAAACAAATAGACTGACCTAAAATGAATAAAACAAAGCCCAATATCTAAGTAAATAAACATTACTTTAAGAACATTGGAAAAAATTAAAGCATACCCAAGAAGAAATACGTATTGCCCAGTCAAGTTGTCAATGTTTCTAGTCCTTTGCAAGAGTACAAGCTGAGGAAGTATGGCAACAGCTTCTAGATATAACGAAAAAGTCCACATTACCTGGAATCCCCATTTTCCATAGATCAAAATAAAAATATAAAAATAAATCATAATTTAAAAAAAATGAAAAAAAATGAAAAACAATTAAGAGACCTCCTTGAAGGTGAATTTCTCATGAATAAGAAGGGCCAAGAGCAGGCAAGGCAACAGAAGAAAATAATGGCGGAAAGTGTCATGGTCTTTATCATAAGAACGTCGAACAATCTTATGGCTACGCATGTACCAAACAATGGAAAAGGAGCTTCCCAAAAATATTAATTTCATCAAAGTGTTATAAAGAGATATAAAATCAGTAAAAATGTCCAAGTAACGGCTAGCGAAGACGATGGCGTAAAGTTCTTGCGTCTTCAAAGAAATACCTGTGCCGACGACGATTAAGCAAAATTAAAATAATCGAAGATCGAAATCTAAGGATTAAGAAAAAAAAAAAGTAACAGATCAAAAGAAAAAAAACAACGGTTACCGGCGCAAGATTTGATAGTGTGGATCTTGAGGAGCAAGACGAGAACGCTGGCCAGGTGAGTCATGTCACCTGCTAATCTGAAGATATTCATTTTCGATCTTCCAGATCCAGAAACCCCTAAATTCTTTCAACTTCTAAAATCAAAAATGCCAAAACCTTCCCAACGGGCTTTTTCCTTTTAGAAAATTGGTTAGATCCAGTAGTTTCCGAGTTTTTCCTTTTCTCATATATATA
>JBBYHM010000006.1:5504552-5526796 GCA_038381775.1 Adansonia rubrostipa | reverse complement strand
TATATATTTTAAAACCGAACATCGTAATGGTGGAGCTGAAGGCAACGATCTTTTACCAATAAGATATGGACACGTTACTCCAAGCGGCAAGACTTTTCCAATAGTGGTGAGAAAGAGTCAATTTCTGGTCTATGCTTAAAATAAGTTCGGTAAGAGTTTCGAAGGTATTTTAATCTTTTATTATTAAATTTAATATTTAAGTTTTTAGTTTTTTAAAATTATAATAAATAATATTAATAAATAATATTAAAAAATTATTTAAATATTGATAAAATATTGAGGTGTTATTTAATATAAAATTTTAAATTTTATCCAACAATAAGTTTTGGGCTTAAGATCGGGTTTGATCATTTTTATATAAAATAAAAAAATTCACATCACATTATATGTTAGTATTTTATTAATATTTAAATAATTTTTTACATCATTAATAATTTATATATTTATTAATATTTTAAAAATATATAAACTAAAATACTAAATTTAATAATATTAAAATTAAAATATTTTATTATTATTATACAAAGACTCTTAATAACTTTTACCTAAGTTCAGAATAGTACTAGTAACTTAGTACTATTAGTTGGATTTTGAGAAATTAGATTTAATTTTTTATATATTTAAAAATATATTTTTATATAAATATTTGATATAAATATTTTAAAAAATAAAAATTTTGAGTAATGTAAGTACTACTTGTGTATTCATTCAAGTTAGCTCGCATAGAAGTGCTTTCTACATATTACTAGTTTTTTATTTTTAGTTTTTCATTTATACAAATATAAAAGAAAAAAAATGAATATTACTGTAAAAGTATAATTTATAATAATGAAGTGAGATGGTAATGATTGGATTAGTTGCTATTCATTGGCTTTTTTTTTTAAATTAATAATTCATAGTTCACATATCAAAATGCATATTGTGATAGAAAATTTCAAAAGTATGATAAAATGTGATAAATAATTTTAAAATTAATTATGATTAAGATATATAAGTAAATAAATAATAATAAAATATTATAAATAAAATTTGTCAATGAGTATTTTTATAACATTGGATAAATTACTATTGTTTACTATTACAAAATTTTGACCTATTAAGTCAATTACATTATGTAATTAATAATATAGAAATTAAAATTTTAAATACATAGTATGGAGGGAAAAGAAAAGCATAGTCACTCAATAAACATATCACAATTTACTAAGTTTATTGTACAGTTTCATATCAACTACTATTATAATAAAATTATTTACAAAATTAGATGTGTTAGATTTAGATCTTTCGACATAATAACTGTTTTGGTTTGGTTGTCTTTTAATTTTTTTATGAATAAGGGTCTTTTTATTTCGTTGAAATTAGCTTTCCAAAAATATTTTATGAAAAATGTAAAAATTTTTTAAAAAAGCAAAGATTTTTTTATTTTTGAATAACTCAATAAAAAATATTTTCTGTTTTTTGGTTATTTTTTAAAAAATTTACTTTTTTCAAATAACAATATTGACATAAATATTAAATTATTAATTATTTAAATATTAAAAACTATTTGTTTTTAAAATATTAATATTTTAACCATAATATTTAATACCAAAATATTATATTAATATTAAATAGTTAAAATAATTATATTTATTATTAAAACATTAATTATATAAAAATTTAAAATATTATTTACATCAATATAATTATGACTAAAATATTACTTTACAATTTTCAAAGTAATATGACATAAATATTAAAATATTAAAAACAATATATCATTGAACTATTAATTTTTAATATTAAAATAGTAATATTTTAATAATAATATTTAATAATAAAATATTATATTAATATTAACTACTTAAAATAATACTATTTATTATTAAAATATTATTTTTATTAATATTTCTATACTATTAAAATATTAATTTTTATATTAAAAATTTATTATTAAATACTTATAAAGTATAATTTATATAAATTTATTATTAAAATAGTCATATAAAACTTTTTTCGACAAAATATTAAAATGCTGTTTTAAATTTAAAATATTGATAATGTTCCAATTTATTATTTTAATAAAATATTATTTAATAATATTATATTATCATATTATTAATATTGTTTAATAAACAATATTTCTATTAAAATAATAAATTATATTAATAATTAATTATTAAAAAACTAATATTATATTATTAAAATCAAATTATCTATGTTTAATAATATTCGAAATATAAATATTAAAAATTAGGTTAAAACACTTTTAAGGTCTCTGTATCATATCGCATAGTGCAAATTAGTCCTATACCAAAAAAACTAAGTAACTTAATTATTGTACTTTTAAAACTAGAGTAAAATGATAAAATTGATAATGATAAAAATGCTAACATTGAGAGTTAACTTATATGAAAATAATGATGTTGAGAGTTAATGCTAATGTGACACTTATAAATTTATAAACAGTTAATGCTCACCTGACTGCTAACACTTATAAAAATTATATTTTAATATGATATAGACAAAAAAAATAATAAATTATTCAAAAGGTTACATTTAATGATTTTAGCCCTATAATATTTTTTAATTTGAATATGTTAATAAAAATGCTACGTCAGATAAGGTTGCTTGAGAAAAAACTTAAAACTTAAAATTTGTAATTACCCAAAATAAAAAAGGAAGAAACCTGTAAACGCCAAAAAAAAAAAAATCGAAGACCCTTAGTTTCCCAAAAAAAACCCCAAATTTCATCCTATCCTAAATCTAGGAACCCTAATTAGAAATCAAATGATGGATACGTAATGTGAAAGAGGCATGATAGCCCATTTGTAATCATGATTGGGTAAAATTAATCATCAGCCACCATCATTTCTCTATTCAGCAAATTAGAATAAAAAGATTCAATTTCTATTCAATAAATAATTTTTATATTAATATTTTTAAATTAAAAATTAAATATTATATAATACAAATATTTGAGTTGAGTTAAGTTAAATTTTAATATAAAAATTATTTTACTTAATAGGAAGTTTTTTTTTTTGGAAAATTGTCTTTCGCTTTTGAAAAAGAAAAAATATTTTTCACAAAAATATCTTATTTGTTGTTAATTTGTAAGTCATTTTTCATTGATCAAGTAATTTTTTACGAAATAAATATTAAAAAATACGAAAAATATTTTTTATTAGTCATTTTTGCGAAACAAATAGACCTTAAATTGAAAATAAAATAATAAAAATATTAAGAAATTGAAATTGATTTCTTTAAAATTACAATTACATGAGAAGTTATATTCATAATCAAGATCTTATATGTATATATAAGAAATCTCTAGATCACTGACAATCAAATAGACTAATCAACTAGAATATAAATGAATAATATATGATGCAACAAAAATAGATACATGTGCTCCTATTTACATAAAATAAATTACTAAGAGATTAAAATTTATATAAATATGAAATTATTTAATTACGATTATAATATAAAAATGTAATACAAATACTCAGATGACTACATGTGCTACATTGAGAGTTATTTAAATAGTATCAATTAGACATGAAAATTTTGAGAAATAAAATGATTATATAAAATGAACACATGAAAAAATAATTAAAACATGATATGATGATAGGGAATAACATAAATAAGATATAAATACGTAAGCATATCAAAATCAACACAAAATGAATTATTAACTATCAAATTTTATATAAATATATAATATTTAGAATACAATTATAATCACATGAAAAAATAAAGCGAACAAGACAACACTTGACATAAAATTGAGACTTACTTGAATATTGTCATTAAACTTAACAACTTTGAATAATACAATTATATGATACAAATAAAAAATAATTAAAATATAATAGAATATGAATACACAAATATTTTAAAATTTATACAAAATAAATTATTAACGTATCAAAATTAATATAAACGTATAATAGTTTAAACTCAATTATAACCCAAAAATCAATATAAACTCCACATAAATATATAAAAACCACAAAAATTATAAAATCTATATAAAATAAATTATTAATGTGTCGTTTAATTTTAGTTACAAGAGTTAAGAAATTTATTTCCTTATTATTAATTACTTATTATAATAACTATCATTGTAAATATTATATATTATTCACTAATTTGTAATTTCTCAATAACCTGTAAAAAAAAACAGGTGTCAACGTAATATTCAGTTTTTTAATCAATTTATTATAATGTTCATAGATGTTTTTAGATTAATTTGTAATTAAATAATTATTTTTGTAAAAAAATAAAAAAATTAAAAATTAAAAAGGACATGAAGACAAGTTTAATGATCTGAACGGTCGGCAACTGTCAAACAAAATCCACACGTCAGCTTATCTTATTTCTCATCATCCAACGGTAAAATTCTTTTATTCTCACGCACGGTCTTTTCTCTCTCAATGGAAAGTCGAAGCAGTTCTTTACGATGACGTTTTGGTGGTCCTTCGTTTTCGCACTCTCCACCGTCGCCATCAACGTCGCTGTTACCGACGCCAACAGGATTCCTTCTACTCTCGATGGGCCTTTCGAACCCGTAACCGTCCCCTACGACGTCAGCTTGCGCGGTAACGCCGTCGATTTGGCAGATACCGATCCCCGTGTGCGCCGCCGCGTCAAAGGATTCGAGCCCGAGCAGATTTCGGTCTCTCTCTCCGTCAGTTACGATTCTGTTTGGATCTCATGGGTCACTGGTTGGTCCTCCAAATCTTCTCTGAATTTAACACTTTTATATTATTATCGCACTTCTGGCTTTCTGGCTGCCGCAAAAAAAAAAATGCAGTTTTTTAGATTGTAGACTATGGAATCATAATTATCAGAATTAAACAAACTTCTCTCTTCCACTTTTTTTTTTCGATAATTAAAAGTCAAATTATTAATTAAATTCTTTGATAAACAAATGGTTTTATTTATTGGCAAAGGATTTTCTTTTCTTATTAGCTGCAAAGACGAATCGGTTTAGCCACTAGAATTTTTCATTTGATATTTTAATTTTGCTGCGCATTTGCGCTTTTTTATTAGTCTATCGCTTGATTATATGTGAGTTAGATATTGGGAAGTTTTGCAGGGGAATTCCAAATAGGTGACAACATAAAGCCATTCGACCCCAATGCTGTTGCGAGTTTGGTTCGTTATGGGAGGTCAAGGTTTCCATTAACTCATGAAGCTACTGGCTATTCTTTGGTTTACAATCAGCTTTATCCCTTTGAAGGGCTGCAGAATTATACTTCCGGAATCATCCACCATGTTCGTCTAACAGGTTTGATATAATGCTTATCTTAGTTTAACTCGGTATCATATAGATTTTAACACTGAAATCCAGAATGCATGATTCCACTGAATTTTTATTCTGTCCCTACAATGTGATCATAGCGTTTGAAGAGGTCCACTGATAGGAAAAAAGTTTAAAAAAAAATTAAATATAGACATAAAAAGGCAAAGCTTTTTGGCCTTATTCTTGTTGTATCATTCAATTCACAGTTTCTACCGTGCAGTTTGCATTTATAGCAACAAGGTTGGCTTTAAATGTTATCACCTTGTAATATTTCTTGTTGTCATCACCATTGTTTTGACGTGCGCAAACGTTTGGGCTGAAGATAATGCATGAATTCTGCAAAGAAACTAGAATAAGGTCACCTGCTGATATGGAAAGTGATCTTTTAAACATTCTATTCTTGAAAAAAAATGTCATTTCTGATATGTCCTTACCAGACATTTTTCTCCCATACTTTACTGAATACTTCCCTACCTAACCTTTTTAATAATCTCTGTGAGGACTTGTGATTTGAGCCGTTGGATGAGTGTAGTGCTTTATTTATTTATTTTTATGTAGGATTGAGACCCAGCACACTATATTATTATCGATGTGGGGATCCTTCAATACCAGCCATGAGTGATATCCACCACTTCAGGACCATGCCAGTTTCGGGTCCCAGGAGCTATCCAAAGAGAATAGCAGTTGTGGGAGATCTTGGACTAACAGATAATACAAGTGACACAATCAGTCATTTGGCAATGAATAAGCCTGATCTAGTTCTATTAGTTGGTGACGTAACCTATGCAAACCTTTACCTCACAAATGGTACTGGCGCAGACTGCTATGATTGCTCGTTTCCACATACTCCGATACATGAGACCTATCAGCCTCGTTGGGATTACTGGGGGAGGTCAGATAATTAACTATTATTTATCTCCTTTTTTTTCCTCTGTTTTTGTTTCTGACTAGGAGATAGAAGAGTTTATTATCTTGATTTAGTCTGAGTTTAATTGAACAAAACTGCTGAACTTCTGTTAATTGAATGTTCTCTGCAGGTTTATGCAGAGTTTAATTTCTGTAACTCCAATAATGGTGGTAGAAGGGAACCATGAAATAGAGGAACAAGCTGGGAACCAGAAATTTGTAGCTTACAGTTCTCGATTTGCGTTCCCTTCTAAAGAAAGTCAATCTTCATCCACATTCTACTATTCCTTTAATGCAGGGGGGATACATTTTATCATGCTTGGAGCATATGTTGATTATAGTAAATCAGGTACTATATGTCCTGGTATAATCATTCTACAAAGCTTTTTCATAATGATATCAAGGGTAGTATTCTTTTACTTTTCAGTTTTGACGGTATGCTTCTGCTTGGTATATGTTTCTGATTACCCTCGCAATTATTTCCTTCTAATGGTTTATATAAATTGATGATATGAAAGACTAATCTAGAGTTTCAGGCACTTTAATTTCTTCTCAACTAAAGTAACAGTTGCCGAAATTTTCTAGTTTACCACATTGTTATGGGAATAAACATATTTTAGGATTTTGTACATTTTTCGCATCTAATATGAAGTATAAAATTGATAACCTGACTTCCCAGTCCCCGTTCCGTGTTTCAAATTATGTGTAAACCTTGCTATGTCTTTCTACTTATTTCTTATGCAGCAAAGCAATACAAGTGGCTGGAGAGGGACTTAACTAATGTCGATAGATCCATAACTCCATGGCTGGTAGCTGCTTGGCACCCACCATGGTACAGTTCGTATAAAGCCCATTATAAAGAGGCAGAATGTATGAGGGTGGCAATGGAAGAATTACTATACATTTATGGTGTTGACATAGTCTTTAATGGACATGTAAGTCACAAAAACCAACCTTGGTATTTAGGCAGTGAGGGACTGAGGTTATACCATCAAAGTTGAAATAGTAAAAGAACATGAAGCCAAGATGGGCAGGAACTAATTTTACATTTTAATCAAATCATTTCAATTCTCTGATAGAACCATTAGATTTAAGTCGTTTTATATATATATATTTATATATATTTTTAACTTTCTTTTCTTTGGGTGTTTGGAGGGGAAATCCAATCCTCCTAAACATGTGTTGTCTACTAGAGATATCTAAATTATATTCTGCTCCAAATTTTACTAGGTTCATGCCTATGAGAGGTCCAATCGAGTTTACAATTATACATTAGATCCGTGCGGACCAGTATATATCACAGTAGGAGATGGGGGAAACCGTGAAAAGATGGCAGTTGAACATGCTGACGAAGCTGGTAACTGTCCAGCCCCATTGTCTACCTATGATGCATCTATGGGTGGCTTTTGTGCAACGAACTTCACAAGTGGTCCAGCAGCAGGAAAGTTCTGTTGGGACCGACAACCTGATTACAGTGCCTTCAGAGAAAGTAGCTTTGGCCATGGGATCTTGGAGGTATTCTTTTTCTTTGTGTATCTTTGTCTCTCTGCTTCTGTGTGTTCAACAACCTAAGCATCATAGTATAGTCAATATACTCGGATCTCTTGAATTTGGATTTTTAATTTGCCGTGTTCGGTGTGGCTTTGTTTAAACAGTATTACGAAGGCACTTGAGGGAACTTTGATTTGAGTTATGCCACAGTCATTAACATTGTTGTGCTGCCCTTCGTCACATATTTGCCTTGTAGTAATAGCTTTTCAATGCGTATCTAGTGAAGTTGAATTGATGAAAATTTGCAGCCATTGGCTGAAATGTAGAGAGCAAATTTAGATAGGTAAAAAATGAGGCTGATGTCCCACCATCCTTCTATGCCCTTGATTGGAAATGAGAATTAGTCCATCAATTTTCTGTTGATCGGTCAATTCATTTTTCATTAATCAATCAATTTTTTACCCAATAAACAAAAACAAAATATAAAAATCTACTTTTGCAGAACAAGTTGATGCCGGAGCATTGATAGATAAGAACAGAGTATGAGTTCTATTTCAAGCTATTATGATTCAACTCAAATGTCATATAAGACAATTAGATGCAAAATGTGGATCATGTTTAAAAATTCTAAAATGAAGTAATGATTTTTTTTTTCTAGTTCATTTGGTTTGAATTTTATGGTGAGCCCTTGATTGGCTGCTTCTAACTTCTAACACATGAATTGTAGGTGAAGAATGAGACTTGGGCTCTATGGACGTGGCACCGAAACCAGGACTCGAAAAGTAAGGTTGGTGATCAAATTTACATAGTGAGGCAACCTGATATGTGCCCTGCCCTCATCACGCTACCCAAAAGTTTGTCTGCGGACAGTTAAATGATGTTACAAGGAAATTCATTGTGCCCTTTCCAGGCTCTGCCGAAGATCCTGGTACTTTCAAACTGATAAAGAATCTGAAAATAATATAGCTGTAATCTCTCTTGTTTCTCTCCCTCTATTCTTTTTCTATGGTGGCCATAGTTATATGTGATACGGCTCCTGGAATGTGTACAAAGAGAAACAAGATCATCATAAAAATACTTGCACTTTTTCTCATGCATACTAACATCTAGCCCACAGATGGACAACTTTTTATTATGATGTATCTTTATGTAATTTTAGAGCATAAAACAAACACAGAAAATAAAATAAAATAAAATAAATCCAAAATTGAAAAAACAGAAGCTGTTTGCTGTGTTAGTCAGACTCGAGATGTAAGCGTCGGACATGGGTATATGTTTGATGTGGATATATTTAATTTTTTTAAAAAAATTTCATGTATTTAAAAGATTTTTGAAAAATCTTATCTTCATATGAATCATACTCGTGTTTGAATATGTGTTGGAACTGAGTGCTAGACACGAATAGTTCAAAAAAATAAGAGTCGCGTGAACATAGGCTGCTTGTATCAGAATCCAGCCAAGTAATTGTTTGGTAGTTCAAATTCATTAATGCACCCATGGCTTCTCAAAAGTTGCACATATATCTAAATTGGGAGTATTGGATTACGCTGGCATTTAGTATTATTTCTTATCTTGGTCAACAGAGTTGAGTCACATGGTTGTAGTTGAAATTGATTCTGAGACAGGCTGCTGCAGCCAGCCTCAGCCTCTGCCCCTGACCCACCACATTAAAACATAAGCTAAAGGGCTTTCCTGAAGAGTCGTGTCGGCCATGCCTTGAGTTATTTGCGCCCAAACAATTATCATCTCTGCAAGCTGTTGATCATTGATGCTGGCTATCAAGTTTTTTTCCCCCTCTGGAATTTGGGGGTCTAATAGTTGCATTTGATTATAAAGTGATAACCCCGTTCCTTACGTAAAGTAGGATCTGAGATTTGATTTTTTTTTTTTTCACAAAGAAAATTACAGTTTAGAGCTAGGACAAAAGGTCGAAGATGTTAGAAATGGAATTTTAAATTTCATATCATTTGCGTGAAGTAAAGAAATTAAACTCTAGAATCTATTCAGAGGCTGGGATTTTAGATTAAAGACACAATTATGAAAGAACTGAACTTTAATTAATTTGGCATTTTCTTTTGGTTATGGGTTTACTAATTGATTTGCACCTTTTTGCTGTCATTTATTAGCTTTGTAATTGTGAACTAAGTCATACAAATGTATTTAACAACAAATGCATCGAGAACTTACTGATAACGTTGCTAAGTCAAAATGTTGAACCAAGAGAATGTAAAATTCATCGTCATCGTTATCATCATCATCATCATCGTTGTTTGTTGTTTGTTTTAGGCACAAGGATGAATTTGACTCTCAAAGACTCAAATTATATAAATGAATCATTTTGACAATTTTTTTTTATAATTTAAGTCAATTCGATCATCATTTTTATAATTTTTGTTTTAAATCTTTTATGAATTTGATTGAACGATCAGCAAGCAATTAATTAACAAAATCATGTAAACTCAAATTATATTAAGAAAATGATCCATATTCAAACGTGTACGAAGAAGAAGTTGACCCCATGAAGAAATTATTGAACTCAGATCAGTTCATAAATATTTGGGTAAGTCCTTCCATTGCTTCATCATATCTCAAGTAATTGAGCAATTAATAATAATAATAATAATAATAATAACAGAGATGACATCAACCTGAAAGTGGGTACTAGAAATTGGAGTTTTGGTGTGTCCGTTTGGCTAGACCCTTGCGCAAGGTTCAAAAGCTGAGCTAGGCCGGAAGGGGTTGGTTTGAATTTTCACTTTTAACACTTGCTCTAATCACGGTGATCATGCATCAGTTCAAAAACAAAAGACAAACATCAACTTTTCATTCAAAAGCATACGAATTTCCTTTCTTTTTTTTCTCCTCTCCTAAAATTACGAACACTAAAATCCATACCTTTCACCCTGAAAATGAATCAGAACTGGGGTTCTGTGAATTGCTGTTGTTGCTATTTTGGGAGAATCTCACATTCGGTACTTACCAAAAACCTTGTTACCAGTTCGAAAGCCATTAGACAGCTTTGCTTCTTACGCAACTGATTCATCACATCAGCATTTCCACTTTACAAGTTTACAAAGCAAATGAATTTCTTTCAAAACAAAATAAAGAACCCATAATCAGCGCCACTGCTTCACCCTTTACTTTTACCTTTTTCCACTTTTCCTTCTTTACCTCTCCATTCATTTTGGAACAGAGTCAACATAAAGACAAGTACATAATATCACTACCAATCATCCATAGCCCTTTCCAGCTATATCCAACTGTTTCTTAGCCATCCCCAAAAAATTGCAAAATTCGCTCCTCAATTTCTTTCCAGGATGAGAAATGGAAATGGAACTCTGGGTCTTGCTCATCAATCATGGTAGTCAAGTTGTCAACCACTTACATTAGCAATGATAAAACAACATTCATTGCGATCCCAGAAATGACAAACTCTCAATTGAATCACTGAAACTTGCTAATTAACCATCTCAAAATTAAACAAAACCAGGCATTAAGTCGGAAAAAGAAGATGAAACTGAGAATAGTTTAAGTGAAAGGACGAACAAGCAAGCGGGAAAAAAAAAATTAAAAGATGTCAAGTATTTCCAAGATGGAGCCATTGCAAAGTGGGCAGTTCCCTCGCTGAACCCAGAGCTCCCTTGAGCAGAGCCGGCAAAACGTATGCCCGCATGGAATAAACGCCGCACCTTTACGCCTAACCATGCACACGCAACACGCGTATTCGATCCCACGGATCGGTTCCACTACTACTTCTTCTTCTTCCTCCGCCCACTCCTCGTACTCGTCACCGTCGTCGCCCATTGTGTAACTAGATCCCGTCAGCCCCATTTGTCGGTTTGTTTCTTCCAATAATTCCATCAATGACATCCTCACCGGCTCCTCAGCCGCACCCGTTGGCGGAGCATTGTTCTCTGCCGCCGCAGCTTGTTCCTCTGCGGCGGCGGCAGCCTCCGCTGCTTCCTGTGCCACCACTGCTTCTCTCGCAGACAATGCCCTCTCCTCCAACAATGCCGCTCCCAGTTGGCGCGTTACATGACACGAAAGAGAAGAGTCGTCGTCGCTGCTGTCAGCGTCGTTTATGTTAGTGTTCGAGCAAGGCAAACGAGTCGAATGATGGTGGTTAATTTGTGGCCTGAAGCTTCTCGACGGCTGAACGTCGTTAGGCATACTTATATCGGCCAAATTATTGTAATCGGTCTGCAACGGATTTTGCCCGAACCGAACCGAATCCCTCTGAGCCAATTGCAACCGAAAGTTCACAACCGGCGGGTCAGATACTAGGGCACGTTCACCTCCGTTCTCATCCTCAACACGAGCAGAGTCAGCCAGTTGAGAACGAAACGAACCGCGCCGCGCTGCCTGGGATCTATCGCTACGAATATTAACATCAGAAGCCGGGACATGAACCGAGGATGTCCAAGCAGAGCCCGCTCGCTTGAGGCGGAGCTTGTCCCGCAACGTTTTCCAACTCTTCTTGTCCTTGTTGGACCCATCGTCTAGTATAATCTCCAAAAGCGTACGGTTCCGGGTTGTCGACTGTTGTTGGGGCCGCTGAGCGTTTCCCAATATGGCTTCGAGAGTTAAAGCAGCCAGAGTGTTCCGGCCGTTGTCAACCGCCGACATCTGCTCAAAAAGCGTAAGCCTCCGGTTACTACTTTCCATTGCATTACAATTACATAAAGAAAAATTAAGATTAATAATAATAATAATAATAAAAAGGTAAGGAGAAAGGGAAAGTTCTTAGACTTCTCGAAAATGAAAACCGTGAAAAAATGGGAGAGTTTGTTTGGTTTAAAACTCGGAAAACAAGAGAGATCTGTGGAAATAAAAAAAAAAACTATAATGAAAGGTGAAAATCATGACTGTAATAAATAAATGCAGCATAGGATTCCTGAAGATTAGGCTTACTGTACATAAATGGAAAGAATTATGGTGAATTTTTTCTTTTCGCAGCTTTTCAATTAAAATTATTCACGCTTTTAAAAAGAAAACACAACTAACATGTCATTTCACGTTATATAATAATTTGATTTATAATGTAATATTAAAAAAATATAATTAAATATTTAAAATTTATTTTTATTATAAACATTAATTTGAAATTATATTATATTGATGTAATATTTTTTATTAATAAAATCTTGACACGTATTATATTATTATTTTTAATTAAAAAAAAATTTTTAACTGCTAATATATCATAATTTTATTAGTCAAAAAAATATTATGTTAACATCGTTAAAGTTTTTAACTAACGTGTATGATAAAAATAAAATATTTTTTAAAAAATATATTTATGATTTTATACTTTAATATATTTTTAATCATTTTAAAGAAAAAATCAAAAGCAAGATACATTCAAGTACATCTTTACTAATATAAAATTAATGACTAAATTTGATATTTATGATTTAAGGGGTGCAAATTTTATTAAAAATTACATAAAAATATATATTTATAATGGTATCTATGCTCTTTGGTTATTTAAAAAAAAGTTAAAAAAATAAAAAATATATAATTTAAAAACTACCCCTCTTTTTAATTAATAATCATAAAATAACTTATTTTTTAAATATATTTTTCCCCTTCCACATACATAATGTATGTAGTATTTTAAGTATTTTTATATAAATATTACAAGTTTTTTTATTTTTTGATTTACGATATTTTTAAAATTAATTCTTAAAATATATTTTTTATATGTGCGAGGCATTTTGAGAAAAATTATAAAAAAGTAAAATAACAAATAATTATTAAATAAAAGTAAAAGTAAAAAAATAATTTCAAAGAAAGAAATGATATTTACTGAAATTATTAATAAAAAGATTAAAATTATTTATCTATCTTTCTTTGGTCTGTTGACCGACTCTTTCCATGTATATATTTTTTACATAAATTATGTATAAATATATAAATTATCTATCGTGTCAGAAATCTGATTTTTTATGCATCTATACTAAATTTAATATGCTCACACAACATATCAAAAACTTATAATAACTCTAAACTATCAGTATATATTATTACTATCATATCAAAAATTAAAAATTTATAATATTTATCCAAGTATAAATCTAAAATTATATCATTTATCTTATTATTATAAAAAAATATGTGTTGAGAACTCATCTTCTGACATGACAGATAATATTTGACTAATAACTACTAGATTTTTTAAAATCTAAGAGATGCAACAGATGCATGAGAAATTAGATTCAATCTTCTTATTAATAATTTTAATAAGTATCATTTCTTTCTTTGAAATTATTTTTTCTTTCACTTTTGTTTAATAACTATTTGTTAATTTTATTTTTTTAAATTTTTCTAGGTGAGGTCTCACCAAATAGACTCGTCTTCTTTCATAAAAAAATTAATTTGAAAATAACTGTAAATCAAAAAATAAAAAATTATAATATTTGTATAAAAACCCTAATATTTTAAGTTAGAATTGCAAATAATTAATTAATCCAAAGTTATAATTATATAGATTTACAAAATTTTAAAAGAAATCTATATTTTATAAAATGAGGAACTTTATATTATTATTTATTATAATTAAATAATTGCATGTTTATAATAAAATTAACGGCTTTCAAATTCAATAATAAATGCTATCAAGGGGCGCTAATAAAAAATCCCCTTGAAATCGGACGGTGAGGAAGAGATTACCCACACTGGACGGAAATAATTCCATTTTGCTTTTTGAACAAATCGAAGGGCTGGCAATTGACATGCACTAATTAATTGATTTATTCTGATTGGTTCACGTGAGAGCCGAGAATGTGCGGCTTCTTGACCGTCTCCCACAGATCCATTGGCTGGCTTGGCTGGCTTAAAACAACTTTGAACTTTCTTTCCTTTTATGAGTCCTCTCGCTTCGTTCCCGTAGTCCACGCCTTCTTCACAACAAAACTTTCTTCATTTCCCTCGTTCCTCTTTTGCCGGTAATTTTTCAATCTTTATTCTCCCAATTAGTTCAACTTTTTTCCCCTTTATTTTTGGTTTAATTGTTTAATTGATTTTATCTGTCGTTTGAAATTTTCAGGGCTTGATCTTCGCGATCGTTTTTTTGGTTTCCGAGAATCAACCATGACCCATATCCTTTTAATTTTCTTGAGTAGTGAATAACTCTTGATTTTTTGGGGCTTAATTGTAAGTTAAAAAATTGGGTATTTCTATTTTTTTTTTTGTTGATTCTTTAGCTTATGCTAACGTGGTAACCAGAGAGACCGAGATCGAGAAAGGACTCAGGCCAGATCTGGCAACAAAGGAAAAAATACCAAGGACGATGGTTTAACCCCTGAACAACGCCGTGAAAGGTTTGCTTTATTTTATTAATTTGGTAAATTCAGACTAATTTTGCTCTTTTTTTTCATTTTTGTTCTTATGATTTTTGGATTTGTGTTCTTGTTTTTACTGGGCAGAGACGCAAAGGCCTTGCAAGAAAAGGCGGCAAAGAAGGCGGCCCAGGCGGCGTCTGGAGGGAACAATGCAGGTGGTGCTGCTGGAAGTAAAAACAAGAAATAGCAGTGTAACGATGGTGAGATGATTTAGGGTGGAGGGGAAACTGTTATTATGTTTGGTTGGGGAATCAGATCTTTGTGTTTCTTTTTGGTTTTCAGTCTTTGCCTGTGTCGTTTCAAGGTTAACAGATGCTGTTGACGTGTTTGTTTAATTGCCATTGATGTTGACTCCTAAATTCTCTGTTTCTTTGGAATGGAACTGATTTCCGATGTAGCATTCTGCAATTGATTCCTTTCTATTTTTACTTTAATCATCGATCCCCATTAATTAAAAATAAAAAAAGCCTTTTGTTTTTTATCATCTTGTACGTTTGATTGTTTTCCCTTTTATTGCATGGTGCTTGAATGGATTTCTTGTCTGATGATCTGGGCATGGTGGTTAGGTTCTTACTGTTGCACAGTTATTTCTCTTCGACACTTATCTAAACATGAGTACACAGATATGATATTTCAATAACATTTAAACACATAAATTTTTTTTTTTTAAAAATTAAATATATTTATATTGAATAATGCATTCTCATATCCGACATTTACACTCAAATTTGACTAACAGTCCTAGCTGCTAGTCCGCATAATGGGAAAGTATCTTCACTTTTTTTTTTCCAATTTGATTTGACTCTAGTTTCTTAATTTGTTGTTATGATCGTGATGCCCTGGTTGCGCCTATTAAGTATTCAACTTGTTTACGAGTAAGCTTAGTATGTTGGTCATAAACTATTATACAGCGAGGTTGACGAGAACGAGATAATCTGTATCAAGAATATCCATCGATCCAATTCAGTAGTTTCATTGCCTTTCATTTTAGTTCTAAGATGGTTGTATCCTGTAAACGAGGATTGATAACCATAACTGATTAGTTTTTCTTTCAAGCATGCACTGCTCTTGGTTTGTTATCTGGTTCTACTGCTTTAATACCTTCAAAATGTTTCCTACCTTGATCTGTACGTGATTCTGTCATTGCTCGTGTTTGTGGTTACCGTGTTACAAACCTGCAATATATATATATATTTTTTATATCTATTTGTGTATTAAGCACTCTATGATTTGCTAATAACAAAATGATCAAACGAATTTTATTTTTATCAGTCATATATTTAAATAGTTTGAGTGTGATTTTACACTTATTCAAATGATTAAATCAAATAAATTCAGCTAAGAAGATGTTTTCAGTATCTGAGTCTGTATCTTTTAATGAGTATGCCTACACAAATCGGAGGTAAAATATTGTTCAACTTAATCAACTAAAACAGGGTTGGACTAAAACCAATTAAAGTGGGCCTTTCGAAAGACTTCACTTTAGCCCAGATTGGATCAGCCCAAAAAAATCCAAATCACGCTGGAGAAAATATCTGAATTTGGAACGTAGTATTTAGCACCCCTACGAAGGACACGTTGAATTTCCGGTCCTGAATTTCTCTATCCAAATTCAAATGGCCACGTTCTCGAGTCAGCCCCATCCATTGCTCCCTGCTGTCAATCGGCCACCGGCGCCTAACCTGAAACCCATCTTGGTGTCGCCCGTGTCCGCCTCCAAATCCGAAACATCTGCGCCGAACGAAAATGAAGAAGAGGAAACGAGTAGCTTGACAGTGGGTGAGAGAACAATAGAAAAGAGAGGACTTGTAAATGCTGAGGAGCTGAAGCTGAGAGAGGCAAGAGAAAGGAGAGAAGAAGTGAACAGGAAAATAGCTTCAAGGAAGGCTATTTCTGTCATTATGCGAAGAGAAGCCGCCAAGGCTTTTATCGAAAAGAAGAGAGGACCCAACAGTTCAAAAAAGTTGCTTCCCAGGACTGTACTTGAAGCCCTTCATGAGAGAATCACTGCTTTGCGTTGGGAGTCTGCTCTCAAGGTCGGTTCTTTTTTTTTTTTTTTTCCTTTTTCATGTGGAATGACGGTTATGCTTCAACTAGCTCAATTTTCTTTCCCAAAAAATGTCTTGTTTCCCAAATTATTGAGAGGGATTAACAAGATATAATGGTCAATGAACACACACATGAAGATAACAGAAGGGGCACTAACTTTGGGGTTTTGACTGGTACTAGAGTCTCTTTCTACTGTTTCGTCTTTTAGCAACTTGATCTTAAGAGTAGGGTTGAAGTAAAATTTTATCCCTTATTATTGCCACCCGCTATCTTCTAGGTCATTAGCTGAGTACCGTGGTTCATATTAGACCCATAATTTTACCTTGAAATTTGTTATAAGCGTTTAAATTTAGTCCAATCTCGGGCTAGAGCTGCTCAGGTTGTGTTGACCAAATCTTAGAAGAATGCTAAACTCTTTCTAACAGCAGTTTATTTCTAGTTAGACTGCTGCTGCTTTAATGGAGGATAAGTTTGCTTCAGAAATGAATGAGCATTCCAGTTGGATGGCTGCTAAAAGATTGGATTATCCTTATAATGATTTGAACTAGATCATGGCTTTTAAGATGACCTCGGTAAAGGGGAAGTCAAGTTACGGAGTTCTTGTAAGTGTCTGCTGATAATTTACGGATAGGTATCATGTACTATATCCAATTAAATTTTGGTTTGGCTCAGTCATCTATGTAAATTCTGAATGTCAAGAAAAAAAGGGGCGCTTAAGCATTTAAAATAATTTGTAGTCTTGGGATTCAATTTTATTTTGGAATTATTTTCAACTTTAAGCTCTTATTTTTCCATTTATGGTTATCAGTGTTTTCTATTCCTTTTCATTTTTGCCATTAGAAACAATTTTAGCTTCCTAGAAGACATACTCCCATTGATAATACCTGGGTCATCACCTGGTTTTTTACGTCTTCATATTTTTCAGGTTTTTGAGCTACTACGGGAGCAGCTTTGGTACAGACCCAACTCTGCTATATACATCAAGCTTATTGTCATGCTCGGGAAATGCAAGCAGCCTGAGAAAGCCCATGATCTCTTTCAGGCTATGATTGATGAAGGCTGTGTTATGAACCATGAAGCCTATACTGCCCTCTTGTCTGCCTACAGTAGGAGTGGTCTCTTCGATAGAGCATTTTCCCTTCTAGAGGAGATGAAAGACACTCCTAATTGTCATCCTGATGTGCAGACTTACTCAATCCTGATTAAATCGTGCCTGCAGGTTTTTGCCTTTGACAAAGTGCAAGCTTTGCTTTCTGACATGGCAAGTCAGGGAATCAAGCCCAACACAGTTACATACAACACTCTTATTGATGCCTACGGCAAAGCAAAAATGTATCTTGTTAACCCCTCTCAATATTTTACGGAACACGCCATCTGGTTGCATATAGTCTGAGTAGTGTAAATGAAAATTTTCTGATGATTGATGGATCTAATACTAAAGAAAATCAGCTTATAAATTGTTACTAGATGGAGTGATTGAATTTCACTCACATGAAAGTAACTCATTATTTTTGTTTACTGAAAGGTTTCAAGAGATGGAAATGACACTCGTGGAGATGCTTCGGGGGAAGGACTGTGAACCGGATGTTTGGACAATGAACTCTACAATCAGAGCCTTTGGCAGCAGTGGGCAAATTGAAACCATGGAGAAGTGCTATGAGAAGTTTCAGAGTGCTGGAATCCAGCCCAATATTAAGACCTTCAACATTCTGCTAGATTCGTATGGAAAAACTGGAAACTATGAAAAGATGAGTGCTGTAATGGAATACATGCAAAAATACCATTACTCGTGGACAATTGTTACCTACAATGTGGTGATAGATGCCTTTGGAAGGGCCGGTGATTTGAAACAGATGGAGTATTTGTTTAGGCTAATGCGGTCAGAGAGAATCAAGCCTAGTTGTGTCACCCTTTGTTCTCTAGTAAGGGCGTATGGTCAAGCTGGAAAAGCTGAAAAAATTGCCGGTGTTTTGCGGTTCATTGAGAATTCAGATGTAACATTGGACATTGTGTTTTTCAATTGTCTAGTGGATGCTTATGGTAGGATGGGATGCTTTGCAGAGATGAAGGGGGTTCTTGAAATGATGAAGCAGAAAGGATATAAACCTGATAAGATTACATATAGAACCATGATTAAAGCTTACTCTATCAGTGGGATGACTAGCCATGCTAAGGAGCTTCGGGATCTAGTTGATTCAGCAGCTGGGACTTCTTCGGGGATGCCAAAGCCTGATTTCAGATAACCAGAATATTACAGGTCAGATTTCCCTGAGATCTAATGTGAATTTTTCATTTTTTTTCCTATGGTGCATCTGTACATCTGCAACATGTGTTAAATGAAATAAAAAGGTTCCACCATTTTGTTTTTAAGTTTCTGATATAGAAGCCTTAGCCTTACCATAATCCCCCTATCCCATTTGTACATCCAGTACTCAGAAAAGTCTTCAAATGAATTCAGTTTAAAGCTTCAATAGCGAACCGAGAAAGGCTATGCAACTGATAAGAAACCTCTTCTCCATCAGTATTCAGCTTAGCTAATGATCTATGCAACAAATAATTGCTTGATACCGGTGCAAATATTTTTGAGGAAAGAGTGCTGGTTAAGTGGTAACTCACAGATGACATATTTCTAGATATCTTCATTTACAATTTGATTATTTCTGAAACTAGCCCCCATGGGTAGCATTGTAGCAAAGCAACTGACATGGTTCTCTATGCAAAACAGTTAGTAGCTTGATTTAATGATTTGTACGCCTGACATTATCTTCATATCTATATGTTTTAATCTTTTTACTCTCCTAATTGTGTACTTACTTTTCCCTTGTTATTTTCCTCCTTGAGTATCTGCAAGAAATTGTGATATCATTCTACTTCCTACTCTGTCTTTTGTTTCCTTTCCCATTCTGTGAGCCAAAACCATCAGAAACATCTTTGGCACTTGCTCTGGTTTTGTCAGCCTTCGTTTGATTGTCCTGATGGTCTGCAGTTAACTAAATGTTGAATGGTTGCTTACTAATTGCCTCCTATTCTCCCAAGTTGACATTATCTCCTGTGCTTTCTGCTGGTGATATCATTGTTTTGTTCAGCAGTGGACTATCAAATGGATATTCTGTAAAGTGATGAAAGGTATACGCAAGCACCGGCCATTTCAAAGTGTTAGATTGATATAAATAATTTTTCTCTTATATAGTGTTTTGGTGCACAATGGCAATGGCAGACTTACTGGATGCTTGTGTTCAACATGGCTGAGGGGGATATAAACTGACATGTCCTAGAATGTTTTTTTTTCTTTTCTTGTTCAATCAAGGAAACAAGAAACTTTTTTTTTTTCTTTTATATATAGAAGAGATCAAGGCCTAGGGAAAACTGAAATAAGAAAGAGAAATTTGAAAGTGTCGGGAGATAAAATAAATCCCAGTGTTGCTGGAATTCAGCTCTTAAGTCTTGAGAAAAGTGATTGAACCATTTGAGCTATGTCCAGAAGAATTGGCTAAATCTCTCGCATGGAACAGGCTCTTGACTTAAGTTTTGTCAAGAAAATTTAAAATATAGAACCGGCTTTTCTGTTCTTAAAGGCCACCTGCTGACTTCTAGACTTCACCAAATATTAACATGGGACGTGATTTAGAAGAGCCATTTGAGTTGATCAATGTGATTTATATCAGTCAAGGGCAGTCTCGCACACTAAAAGTTTATAGACTGAAAGAACCTGTAGGCAGCAAATCAGTTGTTTGCATTACAGAGACTTGAGCTTCTAGAAGTGTTTGTGTTGTCTTACTAACTGTTTGGGCCGATATGCATGTTGCAGATGTTTGAGCTGATACTTGTGTTTTGTAGGAATTTGGCCCTGGGGCTGCGAACATATTAGCTTGAAGTTGAGTATAGCCATGACTATGAAAAAACTGAAGGTTAGAACAAGTTGCTGAGAGATGGTCCAAACCATAGGGTACAATATTGCTTATTGTTGTCTCCATTGTTGCAACTGAATTCAACTGAGGATCTGCAGAGAAAGAAAGAACATATACTCCAGTTACTTTTGTAGAGCTTCAGTGTACAAATTGAAGATCAGAAGCTCTTGCACTTACTAGATTGACGGTAGGTTGAACCAGGAATTGCAAATATAGACTGACTAGGAGCTTGGAAAAAAGTTTCCCTCCGTCTGTTGTTGGATGGAGGCAGCTTGGTCTTCTGTTGCTACCGGTTGAAATTCCCTTTGAAGTGAAACCTGTTCCGCAGATGAACTTGGAGCAGGAACTGAAAAGGAGAAATATAGTGTTAGCCACGGAATCAACTTCATAACACGGTAAATTAAGAAATCACTCATTCACCATAAGCGGTGACATTCAGTTGTTTGGATGCAGTGTAATTAGCTCTAGAATTCTGTTGTGAAGCAACGAATGGAGCATTTGAAGGCGCCAATGCTTGCTGTGCTAGCCTTTTATATGGAACCAATCTTGTAGAACTTTGTTGAGCTGTGAAACAAATGTTTTTAGTGTCTGACTGCCAACTGCTTGTCACAAAAATAGAACAATAGAAGTTCTCATCACCAAGCAGGGAGGGAAAGCACTGAGGCATTGCTCAATATGTATATAGTATCAAACATGAGTCCTGCATCTGGAATAAGCATTGAGCTTGTCTTCCCCTCCCTCCCCCCCCCCCCCCCATTGGGCACCCCAAATAAAAAGAAACTACAATGTAGTTTCTGAAGATTTTCATTCTATTTCGGAGAACTCTAGAAAACCTCATATTTTGTTATTCCTCCATCACATACCAGCTTATTAAGTTCCTGTAGGGAACTTCCATCTTTTGCTGTCATAAATGGCCACTTTTGTTTTGCTGTTAGTATATGTTAAGAAGATTTGTTACAAAATTAATCATAAAACAACTACAATTATCGTTTGGGTCTTGTCTGGAAAAGAAGAGAAAAGTAAGTGTCAATTTAGCTGTTGCTAGTGAATGTCCGTTACCACCAATAAGTCCTGTAGTTAGTTTCTGTCTCTTTTTAGTAGCTTCAGCTTGAGCTGGAGCTTGAGCTAAATAGAAGCTTGGTTCCACACGTCACTGATCTGGCATTGGCATTACCCGCGGGGGGGGGGGGGGGGGGGGAAAAAGGGTTGGGATGTGATTTCCCTTCCAACCCCCCACCCCCAAAAACTTACCGG